>PVJC01002654.1:48185-77252 GCA_004026665.1 Murina feae
CACACACACACACACACACACACACACACACAAAAGGCACCTGGCAGACTGGGGCCATCATAGGACATCCACTGAGGGGTTCCAGACTGTGAGAGGGGGCAGGCTGGGCTGAGGGACCCCCACCCTCCCCCCCGCCGCCCGTGCATGAATTTCATGCACCAGGCCCCTAGTACTTATAATAAGAGGATGATATGCTAATTAGAGAAGAGGACCTGGCAGCTGACAGGACTGAATGGAAGGAGAGTGTGTGACAGAGTAAAGAAGCGAGAGGAGTGTGTGGACGTGTGTAAAGCTCAGATAAAGCTGCAGCGGCTGCAAAGGGCCGAGGCTCAGGCAGCTGCGGGTGGCTGTGAAGGGCTGAGATGCAGCTGCAAAGAGCCCAGGCTCAAGCCGGCAGTGGCAGCAGCAGTGAGGTGATGGAGGTGGCGCTTTCCCCTGATCCGCCAGGTTGCTTCCTGCAGAGGGAGACCAGACTGTGGCTTAGGCCAGGGGCCAAGGCAGAGGGGGTTAGGGGCAATCAGGCTGGCAGGGGAGCAAGCTAGGGGCAATCAGGCTGGCAGGGGAGCAAGCTAGGGGCAATCAGGCTGGCAGGGGAGCAAGTTAGGGGTGATCAGGCAGGCAGGCAGAGGGGACAGGGGTGATCAGGCCGGCAGGCAGAGGGGTTAGAGGCAATCAGGCAAGGCAGGCAAATGATTAGGAGCCAGTAGTTCCCGGATTGCAAGAGAGATGTCCGATCACCAGGCCCTATCCCTGTGGGATCAAGCCTAAACCAGCAGTTAGAAATTCCCTCAGGAATCCCAGACTGGAGAGGGTGCAGGACGGGCTGAGGGACCCACCCCCCATGCACGAATTTTGTACACTGGTCCTCCAGTATATATATATTAGAGGCCTAATGCACAATTCATGTACCAGTGGGGTCCCTCAGCCTAACCTGTGGGATCAGACAGAAACTAGCTCTCCAACATCCCCCAAGGGGTTCAGGATTGCAAGAGGGTACAGGCCAGGCTTGAGGGACCACACCAGTCGGGGGATCAGGGTCGGGGAGGAATGCAGGAGGTTGGCCAGCCAGGGAGGGACAGCAGGAGGGCTCCAGGGTGTGTCTAGCCCACCTTACTCAGTCCCAATCGGCCACACCCCAGCAGCAAGCTAACCTACCGGTTGGAGCGTCTGCCCCCTGGTGGTCAGTGCACATCATAGTGAGCGGTTGAGTGGCCTTAGCCCATCATTAGCATATTATGCACCCAGTTGACCAGACATTTAGCATATTAGGCCTTTATTATATAGGATTGTATGATTCCTTTTATATGATCTTTCTCAAAAATGCAAAACTATAGAGACAGAGAGCTGATGGTAGTTGCCTAGGGCTAAATTTTGGAATGGGAATTGACTACTAAAGCGCTCAAGGGAATGTTTTATTTGTGATGGTAGAGTGTTTTGAAACTGGATTGTTATGACTATTGCACATTTACAAAATTCTTTAAAATAATTAAATGTGCTACATTGGTTAAATTGTTTGATAATCAAATTATGCCTCAATAGCTCTAACCAGTTTGGTTCAGCAGATACAGCGGCAGCCTGTGAACTGAAGGGTCCTGGGTTCGATTCCGGTCAAGGGCATGTACCTTGGATGTGGGCACATCCCTGGTGGGGGGTATGCAGGAGGCAGCTGATCAATATTTCTTTCTCATTGATGTTTCTAGCTCTCTATTCCTCTCCTTTCCTCTCTGTAAAAAATCAATAAAATACATTTTTTTAAATTATGGCTCAATAACATTATATGAATGTATACATATAAATATTCATAATTTTCCACTAACTTTTCTGTCATCACATTTTCTCAAGGTCAAATAAATTCTCTCTCATCTCCTCCCATTTTTAACATTGCTCACAGCACTATAACTCTGTTTCAAACACCAGGAAAGAAACATGACAATATCGTATACTTCATATCTCTACTAGCTGGTCCAGGTCATCCATTAAAGTTGAGACATTTCCTTTTGCAGAGGAAAAAAGGAGATTGCCCCAATAGCTGAGTGCCAATTTGAGTGTTAACATTTTTCAAGTATTTCTGACATACGTACTGTTGTATCATGTTATCACAGATTTGATAAAATCCTTAAGAAGTGTTACCTAATCTAATCTACAACCAATAACAGTTAGTGAGAAACAGAGGTTATTCTAAAACCCAAGTCTAGCTGACTACATATTTCTTAACTTTCATGAATATATCATACACTTCACTCAGCTTCCTTCTTCCCATATTTTGTCCCGGTCCCCCTTGTATTCTCTCATGTCACAAGGGAGATGAGAGATGAAATGTTTACGTAGAAACCCAAAAGTATATAGACTCAGAACCTACAAATAGTAGAGAACACCTCTAAGCTCTTATTTCTTAACACAAGTGAAGTATCAAGTAGAATTGTTCCATTCAAAGCCAAATGTTAACCTGTGTGGATGAATTACTGATTCAAGGTAACTTGCATACATCACAAAATGATCACAACTTTGAGAATTAAGAAAGACTAGGAAATATTTTACTAATTTCCATAATGACAATACTTTGTTCTTTACAAAGCAATTTTTTTTTCACAAGAGTCCTTCAAAGTAGGTATGATTAGTCCAGTTTTACAGATGGCAGGAATGAGAAGTTTCAGTGTCAGATGTGCAGTAGATGTATTGCAGTGAGCACTCGTAAGTTATATAAATGTCTAATCACTATGTTGTACAGCTAAAACGAACATACTATGTCAAGTGTAACTGAAAAATAAAAAATACATATATTTAAACAGATATGTCAACTCTTCCAACTGAGAATAATGATCTAATTTAGTAATCATAACCTGCTATGGGGCTAATTATTTGTTTATTTGTATTAATTCTAGTCCTCTTTAGAGACGCGGCCTATCAGTATACATATGTAATTGTTTAAAAGTATGTCTAATTTTATACCTCTTCTCCAGTTGTATGGTCAATTTGCCCTTTGCAAGGAACTGTAAAATCTATTACTTGATTTAATCCTTTCAATAGGAATAGCAATGTCAGAACACAGTCAGAGAGGTAGACTTTCTTCCCAGATTAGGAAACTCTGGGTCAGGAAGTTCACTATTTGCTCAAGTGCTTATATTTCTCAGAAGAGGCATGGATTAGTAAAATTTTCACATGACAGTTATAATTAAGAAATGATGTATTACTCAAGCTACCAAATGATTATTCTGTAAAATAAAAATCAAAGCAGGACGCTGAATAATGAAGCTGAAAACTAGTTTTCCTTGCTATGGACATTATTTTTAATTAGTTGTTTCACATATTTATTGTTATTTTAATAATTATTAATCAAGATATTGATATGTCAAACACTTTACTATGTATTTTATATGTACTACTTCATATGAATTAATCTCCCTATGAAAAACGATAAAGGCATGTTTATTCCCATTGTACATATATTACCTAATATTGGGAGCAGGGCGTCTAAAATCATATTAACGGTAAAACAGTAAAGCCAGGATTGAAATTCAAGTGTGTTGGATTCTGAAGAACTTAACTACTATCCAATAAGTTATAATACAGCAAAGCTCCAGACCTTAAAACACCACACACACCTAAGTGAACATGAATATGTACATGTTCCATTCACATACATTTGTGTACATGGATGCACACATATCTAAACAACTTATAAATGTCAGTTGTTACGTATGAGAAATGCTCTTTCTTCTTGAGGTTTTATTCCCCAAACAGGCATAGCTATTTTTGAATTATAATGTCTCTGCTCTGTGAGAGCCATGATACAAGGGCTGCAAAGACTCTAACGGGGTGATTTCATTCCATGGAGACCGTATTATGCATGTTATGAATGTTTAAGGTAGAGTGCACAGTCTGACTTGTCAACTCTCATATACTTCAGTGACAGATTATTTTTCTTCCAGCAATAGAGGTTTGAATATATCAACTACCAAAAGAGAGGACATTTTTCTTGAAGTTCAAACACATATAAAAAAATTCTTGATGGCACCACAAAACAAAACTCAAGTAGCATTAAAACTCTAACATAAACCCACAAAAGCAAAGTAATGCAGTGTTTCACCAAACAATTGAGTGAGCATCCCAGTCCTTAATTCACCCTCAATAATGTTAGCTACATGAAACACACAGAGACTCATATAACATCATTATGTGCCAGATACTATGTTAAATGCTATACATGAATTCTTTCATTTACCCTTCACCATGACCCTGTAAGATAGAAATGATTATCATGTCTCTTTTCAGTATGAGAAAACTAGAGCTAAGAAAGGTCAAGTTAACTTGTTCAAAGGCACTCAACTAGAAAGAGAGAGTTGGATTTCCAACTCCAGCTTCAGAAACTGAGCTCATAACCTCTACATGTATGTACACGCATAATGTATTTGCATTAGTACTAGGAAACCAAATTTTAGCACGAGGGAAATTCAAATGTATAAAGGAAAAATATCAGAATGTTCAGAAGTAAATTTGTATGACAAAATATTCAAAGAATGATATCCATTCATGAGACAGATTTAGGCCTCTAAACATTCTTTGAGACTCTCAATGCATAAGACTATGACTTCAAATAATATTTGTCTATTTCTGCTTGAAACTTTTGCTGAGATCAAAACAGGAAGGGGGAAATATTTCAGAAGGATAAAGGAAGTGCATTTCCTATTATTCGTTTAAACTTTTTTTTAACGAAAAGCCACATTTGATCCATTTGTGTCCTAGATTTGTTTTGGCAAAGCTCTCATCACCTGTGCCAGCTCTAACCAACCTGTGCACCTTGAAATTGAGATTGTGCCCAGAGAGCAGTGATTGATTAGCATTGTCTGTCATGGCAGGGGTGTGGCAGTATGCAAAACCTATATTTGACAACCCTTCCTGCCTTGGACAAATAAATCCACCCCTCCTGACAAACACTCCAAAGTGTCTGTCTACAAACAGGCAAGGTGGAAGGAAGGAGGCAGGGAAGGAAGGAGGGAAAAAGGGAGGGAGGGAGGGAGGGACTCTCAGGATGACTGTCTTGATAAATGGAGCAGATTTTATCCTGAAATATCCAGACTGACTTCATGGATAAGATTGCTTTAATAACTGTTGAGTTTTCCACACATTTTGTTTCTGTATCTACCTCAAATGTCTCCTCACTGTCCCACAGAAGCAGCACACTGCCCTTGCCACAATTACTTTGCTCAGGCTATTTTTCCCTGTCAGGATTTTCCTTCTACTTTTCCTCTATCTAGCTATCATCTCCCCATTCAAGTGCTGCCTCCTTGGTGAATCCTGGTGCAGGCTCTCAGGGAAAATCCCAGAGGCTCGCTCAAATGTCCCCAGAGAGGCTTCATCCTTGGTGGTTTCACCAAAATCTCCCCAGCAGTGGGGGGAGGGGGAGGAAAAGGTAGGGAGGGGGAGGTACTTATAGCTCTACAGATGAGAACTCCAGGGACCCACTAGCTGGCTAGGGACAGAACTAGGTATTGAAACTCTGCTTTTCCTCCTTTCATTTCTATCACACTATCACTTCCTTATAGACAAATGTCATCCTTTACTAACAACTGGAATACTGGCTATCATTCTTTAAACAAATCCCTTTCCTTTCTCTCTCTTGTTATTCACTGACTTTCATGGGAATAGACTGTCTTCCCGGGGCCACTGTAAAGCTCTGTGGGCTAAATCCTTGGAGGGGCCGTGTGCCATTCAGTAAGGAAAACAGGGTTAGCCGGCAGAAGAACTAGCTTCTGGTTCCAGCTCTGCACATTCAAGCCCTGAAACCTCTGGGTTAAGTCATCTCCTTGAAACAGAATCCTTGTCCCTAAAGTGGAGTGAATAATAACCTGTCTATTGCTCAGGGTTGTCAGAAAGACCAGTAAAGTGTTGTCTTGGCAAATGGTGTGTAATGTATTAAATCTGACGCACTGAGGCAATCTCATGTTCCCTTTGTCCATCTCAGTCTTAGTTTCATTGAAGAGGCAGATCACAGCATCCTGGATGTTTGTCCTTCAGCCTTGTAAAAAACTGTTCCCACATGTTACCATGTCCTCACCCAACAAAACTTTGCAAATTATAAATATGACCTTTGAAACAATATCTGTAAAAGGTTTATTCTGTTTTCTAGCCTTCGCCAATGTTTACATTCATAAGAAAAAAGGATTGTATTAATACTCAGTGCCATGTGGCATATGATGAAACTGCATCACTGCCGTTTGTAAGTTTATTCTGAAGAAAATGGAGTCCTCTACTGCCAACATCTGAAAGCTATAAATAGTGAGAAAAATAGAGAAGCCTTAAAAGTCTATTGAAATGTATTGGAGTTGGAGAGTTTCTTGGATGGCCAGAGTGGAAAAATATTTTGCTAAAAAATAGGGAGTGTTGCTCCTACTGGCATAGAGGCAGACAGTTTAGTTAGTATTTACCCAGCCTGTGGCGAGGGAACACTTGGCTGTTTATTTCAGTGGAGGGGATGTTGGGAGACACTGTTTGTCTAGTCAGAAATGCCCTTTGAGACTGCAAGGCTACCTGTGACCAATTTTCAACTAAATTTATCTTTGGACTTTGTGTAAGTAATCCAGCCTCAACCCAATCCATCTGGCCTTCTATATAACCATGTCACGGAGTCCCTGACCCAAAATCTCCCTGCTTTGGTCCACAATGATGGCTTCTGATTATTCGGCCAAAGCAGAATTTCAGACTTAAATGTGAGTTCTGGATACACAGACAGTTTTATTTAACGTAGGAAATAACTATCGCTTATTAAATAAGATGGACTGATATTTAACCAGCCGTTTTCGAGCATCTCTGCTCTCTGCTCCAGGGACAGAATAAGTAACACATACTACTGACCATTAATCATTGTAGCTAGCTTTATTTCATGAAGAAATGTATACTTTACTTCATTTGTTATTTCAAAGCACAGCGAAGGTTTTTAATAACTACTCTCATTGCCAATCTGACACTGACATGGTGAATATTTGAAAAAAGTGTTATATTTTAATCTAAAGGATTTTCAGTGTCATGCTCTTTTAAAATTCAATAGTTTAAAGGATAGGATGGCCACAATAAAGCACAAAAATATGCTTCCCAGATTGTGATTAAATAGTGATTACAATTTGTTAATGAGCTTTGAGCTTTGTTTATTTCTGTTGGCTTTAATTTTCATGTGTAATCCCATAGGTCCGTCCTTCCTTCCTTCCTTCCTTCCTTCCTTCCTTCCTTCCTTCCTTCCTTCCTTCCTTCCTTTTTTGGCTATTATATGATGCTACTCAGTTTGAAAAAGAGACTTTATGAGCCTGGCAAGATACTGAAGCTAGAATGGTATCTCCATAATAGTTAATCAATGTTTGACCAAGGCAAAAAATAAGCACAAAGATTTGTGAAGCAGAGCCTTAATTTGGGGATTTTCACCTATCGCTTTTGTTCTATTTCCCCGTTTACTCCTACATCCTTGTTTCTGCATCATTAATCATTCGGTCCTCTCAACTCCTATGAATAGTTATTATGACCTCATTTTATAGATGATAAAGTTGCAGTCAGGAGAAAATAAGATCCCAGCACAGTAAGTTGTGTGGCCAGGATATGCCCCACCATCAGTTTTACTCCCATGTCCAGGCTCTTTCTACAGGGTCCTGGAGTCTCACAAGGACAAGAATCTGCAGCCGCAGCTTACTGTCAAGTTGACCAATGTGTCAAATCAAAGATAAAGCCTGCCATGCTAACTTGTCAAGGGGTCATTTCACCCATGTCTTCACATTCCCTTTACCTCTGTTCCCTTGCAGTGGCCTTAGTGAGCTAGTTATTGCAGCAATTGAAACATGGGGGAGCCCCAACTTGGAGGACAGTTGGGCTGAAGCATGTGTCAGATGAGCTCTGCCTGTGCAGTCCCAGGGAGCTATGTTTAACTTATAACACATCAGAGGATCAAGGCATACTAATTAAGAGCTACTGACTTGTGAACAGTAGGTGTACCGGTTAATAATGCCGATTTTTTTTTCCAATCGATGGAGTTACACATTTGTTGATATGCAGTAGGTCCCCAGGTTACGTCAGAGATTCGTTCCTATGGTGCAAGGAAACACAATTTTCACTGTAAGTGGGAACCCACCTACATAAGCACCTACATCACTCACATGGAGCACATACACAGCAGTAATGAAGTGAAACAGTAAAAATAAGTTAAAAGAAAGATGACAATTCAATTACCACTTTACTTGTGGTAAATAATAAAAAACATAAAGCACATATGTACATATGTCAAAATGACAGAATTTTATATATATATATATATATATTTTATATATATTTTATATATATATATATTTTATATATATATATATATATATATATATAAATGGGAGATGGCCACCACGAAATGATGTACATCAAGTCCAGCGTAACCTGAGGACTGCCTGTAGATGCGATTTGATACGTATGCTATTTTGTTGTATTAACAACAAGCTTCAAAACTTCATATGTCTCATTTGCTGAAGGTGTTAACATCATAGATATTTTTACACTTAAAAATGTCAAATTTCGTGCCAAAAAAAGAGCATTTGTGGGAAGTTTTAATTCAATTCTTTATTTTCAAGAAAAGTGCTGCTGAAAGTTACCATGTACTTCCGGAAGCTTATGGTGAACATGCTCCAACATACTTGTGAACGCTGGTTTAAACGTTTTAAAAGTGATGATTTTGATGTGAAAGACAAAGAACATCCAGGTCAACTGAAAAAGTTTGAAGACCAACAATTACAAGCATTATTTGAAGATGCGTGTCAAACCCAAAACAACTTGCAGAAAGATTAAATGTTGCTCAGCAAACAATTTCTGATTGTTTACAAGCAATGGGAAAGATTTTAAAGGAAGGAAAATGGGTTCCACATCAACTGAATGAAAGACAAATGGAAAACCGAAAAGAAAAGTCATCAGTAAAATGTTGCTTCAATGGCATGAAAACAAGTCTTTTTTGCATCGAATTGTGACTGGCAATGAAAAGTGGATTTATTCTGAGAATCCCAAATGCACAAAATCATGGGTTGATCCAGGTCAACCATCAACATCGACTGCAAGGCCAAATTGCTTCAGAAAGAAGACAATGCTTTGCATTTGGTGGGATCAGGAAGGTGTGGTGTATTATGAGCTTCTAAAACCAGGTGAAACCATTAATACTGATCGCTACCGACAACAAATAATCAATTTGAACCACGCTTTGATCATGAAACGACCAGAATGGACCAGAAGACACGGCAAAGTAATTTTGCTTCATGATGACACACCATCACACACTTCAAAACCAGTTAAAGACATGTTAAAAGATGCCTGGGAAACATTTACCCACCCACTGTATTCACCAGACTTTGCTCCTTCAGATTGCCACTTGTTCTGATCAATGACAAACGCACTTTCTGAGCAGCACTTCAAAACACAGAAAGAAGTGGAAAATTGGGTCTCTGATTGGTTTGCCTCAAAACAAGAAAAGTTCTATTGGGACGGTATCCACAAATTACCTGAAAGATGGGGAATGTATAGCTAGCAATGGACATTACTTTGAATAAAGCACTTTTGATGTTTCTCTTGAAATTATCATGTTTTCTTTGATTACAAAATCCACTATTATTACCTGGTATACCTAGTAATAGACAGGGAAACTTCTACTTAGGATTAATCAATGGCGAACAATTAAGAAATCCACACAAAAAGGATAAGGTGTACACTGCAAATAAATACAATTTAGAGAACCTAAAATTGGAACAGTACTGAATCAGCATGTGCTTTTACCTCCAATTTGTTGTTCAACTGTTTCCCATTAGTTTCTGACTGAAATCCTCATCCTATATGTTTACTATTTAAGAGTGATCTTTAAACATTTAATTTTAAGGTTTTTGTAGACACTTAGGACTGAAAGTTTTTTTTTAAATTGCAACCTCTTCACCTATATCAAAAATAATAAGTAACAGTAGTACTACCTAGAAGTCAGCCATCTATTTCTTTTCCCTTAAGTGTCAATATTAATAATTAAATAAAAGCCAAATATATTACCAGATGCTGTTGTTGCCTAAGTCACGGAAATCCAAGGAAAGATGTGAGGAAATATGTAGAAGGAAGAAGAGAAAAAGCAAGGAAATGAGTACAGCATTACAGTAGTAGAGAGTAGCATGACATAATAGAAAGTTTAAGACGGAACAGACCTAATCTCAAATGCCAGCTCAGAAATTTATATGACCTGAGTTATTTAGCAAATTATTTAACCTGCCTGAGCATCAGTTTCTTCATGGTTAAAAAATAATATGCATCTCATGGAGATGTTGTTGAGTAATGAACAAGTGAAAGTGACAGGCTTGATAATTATAGCTTCTAGCCTGGAATGAAACCCTAGACATCATCTCATCCAACACCCCACCCAGCGTAGGAATCCTCTCTCTAGCACTTCCTTCGGAGAACCACCGCCTGTGAATGTAGAGCTTACGGTCTAACAAAATGGCCATTCACTTCTTGGCTGTACTTATTAGAAATGTATTCTTAAAGGTAAGTCAAAGTTTACTTCATCCTAACCTCAAGAGAAGCTTCTTAAAATGTGAGGACTTCGACAGCTGGGCTGAAGCACACGCAGGATGGGCTCTGAGACCTGTGCCCAGTGTGCCCAGGAGCCCACCTCCCACCTTCCCTGAAGGCGGGGTCAGTGTCCCAGACAGTATTACACTAATCAGCTCAGCCCCTGAGTCTTTCCTAATGTAAAAACCTTACTGGGCGTCCCACCTCTCTGTTTATGGCAAGTGTGGAGCTGATTTGTATAACTTTGTTTTCTACTTGAAAAAGTTGAGAGTAACCAAAGCAGCAGTTTGAAAATCATAGAGAAAATAACTAAAATTTCACTTCCACTGTTAACATGTTGATGCATGTCTATTTTTTTCTTCCTATACATGACTATATATTTTTCATTAACATGCTATCATGCTACACACATCATTTTGTAGCCTTATTACTCTGTTTAATTAATTAGAAGATAGAGAAACCAGAGCCCAGGGGCTCATCACCCTCCAGGATAATGTAACAGAGCCTGAATGACAGGGAAACCAATGAATTTAGACGCCCACTGCACGATTAAATCTGATTATATAGACCTCTTAATTTGGAATTTCTGTCTTCTGACTATGAATCTTCATTATAATTTGTGATCTTAAAAGTGCTTTTGGATCTTAGAAAATTGTTTAAGCTTATCTAATTAAACAGTCATTAATGTTAAAGAATCATATTTCCATATTTATCTATAATATTTACCCAAAAATAATATATGTCTGACATATTCTCTACTGAAATTCCAAAATACTAAGTCTTACTTAGAAATGCCTGTTTAATAGTTCCATCCATAAAAGGGAATTAGGTTAGTTTTGTAATCTGAGGGGATGTCAGTGCACCTGGGCTATTTATTCACAATAAGATAAAGCAATGTGGATAATCAGGCCCCAGAACGTGGCCCAGCCACTGCGTGTGACAGGGCCTGGGGAGGGTCTGGCTGGCTAGGCATGGTGTCAAGACATGCAACATCTCTAATCCTCCTTCAGACAAAGCAATTAAGCACTTCGGAAAAAAGGTCTCAGTTAGAATCATCTCTGTGTGCCCATGGCCTTTCGCAGAGACCAGCATAATAAAATAACCCAACTGGGCATCACTTGGTGCCTTTTCTACTTTTTGCTCTGCTCTCAACACCTTGCCTATATACTCCATTCAACTCACACAAAATCACAATGACACGGGAATTGCTGACCACGTTGTAAAGATAAAGGACTAACGATCATAAAAGCAATTAGTACATGGCCATCTAGTCAATAAGTATAAAGCAATGATATATTCAGTCAGTCATTCAAACATTTACTGAGCACCTACTATACACCAAGAACCGACCAAATGCTAGGGCTAGGGTTCCTGCTCTTATGAAGTTTACATTCTGGGGGTCAAGGGGAGCAAAATAAACAAGGAAACAAAATAAATACAAAAGGTAATCATAGAAAACACTAAGTGCCAAGAAGGCAAAAAAAAAAAAAAAGCATGATATTGACAGAGAACGAGTGGCAGGAGAAGAGGGCTGATTTAGACAGTGTGTAGTCAGGAAGGCTTTGCCCCAGAGTTAAACTTTAAGCTGAAACCTGAGTAAAGAGAAAGATCCAGAAATGTGAAGAACTGAGGGAGGAGAGCAAGCCAGTACAAAAGTCCTGAGACAGGACTAAATTTGGCTTAAGAACAGTTTAGGCAATGGCCAGATGATGTTGATCTTTGCAGGCCATGGTAAAGAGTTGAGATTTTATTCAAAGTATCATGAAAACCTTGGAAGTCTTGAAGCCATAGGGAGATATGAACTGATTTACATTTTTCAGAGATAAAAATCTCAGCCAGTCCTACTCTGAAGCCATGGCTCTTAATCTCAGGACAATGATGTGTTTCAAAGAGCTGGTGTCTAATTAGTATAGAATAAAGCAATAACAATAACACAGTTCAAGAAGCAGGAATGCTCCCAGTTCAGGAGAGGAGAATGAGAATCCAAAATCAGGTGTAGTCCATAAAGGCAATCTGTATGTGAGGGTGGGCTGCTCAGAGGTTTCCTGGTCCCACCATCAATCAAAGATACAGACCCTAAGAGAAACCAACTGACAAAAGCAAGAGAGAAGGCAGTTCTTGGATGGTCAAAACACTAGGAAGATTCTCAGACCGAGAAAAAAGGGAAAGTAGCTAACTCAGAAGCCCAAGATTTGTGGGTACTGTGCAGACAGAAAACAAGGAAGGGAAGGAGGCACTAGGGCGTGAAACTGGTGAATAGGAAATAACGTAGGGGCAGGAAGACCACCACCACCAAGGCCTGTTCTGGCGTAAGGCGCTTCGAGAGAACAGTGTGCAGAAGTTTGAGACCATCACAATCGGTTCAGTTTGGGTGGGAGTGTGTCTTTGGGTGAAACGAGAGTGGATTCCACTCTGGAGAATGAAAAAAACACTAGGCAAAGGAAACTGGAAAGGAAGGAAGCTCCAAGTTTAGCATGATTTTTTTCTTAATTAACCTTCTCTGGTTCTTATTAGTCATCTCCATTATTTTGTCAAGGCATACATCATGTTGATTTAATAGCCTGTCCTCAAATTGTGCAGGACTATTGAGGTCACAACTGTAGGCAAATTGAGTTGTGTGTACTCTGTAAACTTAAAATAATTTTCATAAATCTAATCAACTTCTATTCTACCCTCTCTGTCTTTCCTGCTCTATTATCCCTCCCTCTTTCTGTGTATCACACTCTCTTCTTTGTCATTTTCTCTCTGCCTCTTCCTTCCTCATTTCCTCTTTGTATGTTCATATGTAGACAGGTTTTAAAAAAATTAGGGAATAGGAACTTGTATTTTCTTTGAGATTATCTTTTATATTGTTTTGAATATGAATGCAATATTTGTTCTTCTCCAAGCATCAGGCACATTTTATAGTCTCCAGCATTTCTAAAAACAAGACAAAGAAAAAAACCTGAAAATAATTTCTCCTCAATGATTCATTGGTCTTTTCTGCAAGTTCACTTGAACCTGAAGGCATGAAATCATTTAAATCAGCCAGGGATTTCCTTACTATGTCTTCCATTGACTTGTGTTTCAATTTCCTCTTAATGATATTTATTTTAGGATATTTCATTTGAAAAGCCTTGCGTAGAATGTAAAAGGAAGTCAGGAGCTGAAGAGTTCTGCTTTCTGTGTATCATCTGTTAACAGGGCACCATCTGCCCCAGGCAACTGGTCTATTTCTTCCCTGTTCTCTTCTAGGTAGTAAACATATTTACTCAAAGGGAAAAAGAAAGAAGAGAACAAAGGTTTTGCTACAAAGTATGGGGGGTGGAAATAGAATGACACCCATTGGTACAAGACAGCAGGCTGCTTACCCCAGGCTACTGTCAGGCCCCAAAGCCACATGCTTGCTTCTAAATCTGCTACAGTCTCTTTGCACTGCTCCCACCAAAAATTATTGAGACAAGAGGGGGTGCCCTAGCCAGTTTGGCTCAGTGGATAGACCGTCAGCCTGCGGACTGAGGGGTTCTATGTTTGATTCTGGTCAAGAGCACATACCTCCCTGGCCCGAGCCCTGGTTGAGATTCCGGACTGAGGTGACCAATCCATGTGTTTCTCTTATATCGATATTTCTCTCTGCCTTTCTCCTCCTCTTCCACTCTCTCTAAAAATCAATAGGAAAATATCCTCCAGTGAGGATTAAAAAAAAAAAAAAAAAAAGACCTGACCCTCACTTTGCACCTTAATGGGAAAACGGAGGAGATAGAGAGAACCAATTTTCAAAGTTTTCTTGTTTTCGGTCATAAAGATAACGTTTCTTCTGATAGCTTGATGTACACCTACATATATAAAAGCCAAGTGACCAGAACAACAGAACGACTGGAATGACCAGTCCTTATGACACACATTAAGGAGGCTAACCAGCCTGATCAGGGCCCAATTGCCGCCCCCCAACCTCTTGTGGCCCCTCCCCTTGGCCGGCCCAGCCCCCAATCAGCACCCCCCCACCCCGATCAGGAGTGAGGTCAGTCAGCCAACTGCCCAAGGCCCCTCCCCCTGACAGGCCCTGCCCCTCTGATTAGCTGGACAGACCAGCTGAATCCCACCCATGCACAAATTCTTGCACCAGGCCTCTAGTAAATAATAATGTAGTTCCTTGGATTCTAAATGCTTCACCCCTGTCACTCTGCCTTCATGTTCATGTGGCACTCTACTTATGTGCACATCTGTCTTTTCATATGGCACCTTTTTTTTAATGTATTTTATTGATTTTTTACAGAGAGGAAGGGAGAGTGATAGTTAAAAACATTGATAAGGGAGAAACACCGATCAGCTGCCTCCTGCACACCCCCAACTGGGAATGTGCCTGCAACCAAGGTACACACCCTTGACAGGAATTGAACCTGGGACCTTTCAGTCCACAGGCCTATGCTCTATCCACTGAGCCAAACTAGCCAGGGCTGGCACCCTTTTTATAAGGACAGTAGTCATATTGGATTAGGGGCTCACCCTATTCAAGTAGGACCTCATCTTAACTAATTACTGCAATGACTATATTTCCAAATAAAGTTACATTCTAAAGTATTGAGGATTAGGACTTCAACATATGTATGGGGGGGGGGGCCACAATTTGGCCCATAAGCCTATAACAATCAGGTTCCATGATGTATTCATTTTCACATACAAAGCACCTAGCACAGTGTCAGGTCTTTGCTTAAAGTCTAAGGCCTTCAGAAATATATGTTTAATTACCTTAAATAAATATTTCTGCCAGCTTCAGTTTAGACGCAGGCCAAAGTGAACATGGAAGTTTTTTGTTTTCTTTTTTCTGAAAGACAGAATCATCAGGAAGCCAGAAAAATCTCTGAAAATACAATGCGACCTCTGATCTCAAGAGACCTTCATGTAATCACCTGTGGCTTGTGTAATAACACCCACTTTAGTCCTCATCCAAGAGGACTACATGTGACAATGCATGTCAAGCACATTTTATGGCACATAGAGGCGGCCACCGCTCTGCCTGGCCCCCATGGCCTAACACATAAAAAATGAGGTCAAGAAGCCTGCAGACCACATTCATTCTGCAGATACTTACAAAGACAGACCCCTGCTCCTCCTTCATTTCACATTATCTTCTATTCGCATCCAAGAATGATGAAACGCAGAGACGCTCAGGGCTTTTTTTAAGAGGCTCACAGTCTGGTGAGAAAAATAGTATGTAGCAAATATTACAACAGTGTGAGCCCAAGATGTAATGGGAAGCCAGAGGCCATGAAGATTTGGCTGGATCTTCAAAGGAGAGTAACAGTGAGCCAGGCGACAAGGTGGATGAAGGTCTTTCCAGGCAATGGGTATAGCTTTATAAATTCCAGAGGTCAGAGAATAGCAAGTAAAATCAATGGGCTATAAGCTTGTAACCCTACGAGTCTGGGGTCATGGGTCAGATCAAAAGCATCAAGCAACTCATGCTGAGGGGTTTTGTACTTCAAGCAAAAAACTGAAGGCTTTTAAGCACTGGACTAGCACAACCAGATTTGTAATTTAGAAAGAATGCTTACTGCAACAGGAATTTACTAGAGTAGGCCTGCATGGATCAGAGAATATAGGTTAGGAACCCATTACGTAACTCTGAAGATAAATAATAATGGGACATGAACTAAAGATGGACAGAGAGAATCAAGAAGAGAGCATGGTGGACACTCCTTGTGTCGCCCCAGACCTCCTGGCATCTGAGCTAACATTTTCTGTGCACTCCCTTCAGTTGAGCTTTGACTTGATTGCCCACATCCTCCTACACCTGTTTCTCCTTTGGAGACACTGCTTGGCCACTGATGGTGCTTTGCCCACAAAGAGCTCAAAGTGACTAAAAGTTCACTCTTTACACACCAACCCTCCCTGTACCCCCTCTCCCCCCGCCGCCACACACACACACACACACACACACCATTAACTTCTCAAATCCCTCAGTCCTTGGCCATTGATTATAAGATACAAATATGAAAGCCTAGCTTCTTTGATTCTGCCTGGGACATATCCCATGGTGTAAGTTATACTTAATAAAAGTTCTCCATTTGATCAAGCTGAAACCACACCCTTCCCGGTCTCACATCTCTTAATCCTTTATCTGCTTCTTCTAGAAGCACTTCTTTAATAAATCTCTCAGATATGAATTCTTTCCCTGAGATGTCCTTCTGGTAGTGTCCAAAGACAAAAGATTTGAGAGCTATTAAAAAAAATCTCAATGTTCAGAGCTTGGATGTAAGCTCTGTGTTCAGTGATTGGATGTAAGAAGATTTGATATTAACTCGAAGAAAAATAGTTTGAGTGAAACTCAAACTATGTTTACAAACAAATGTTTGGGAACCAAAAGGACAAGTGCTGTTAAAGTAGAAAGTAAAATTTTATATGTCTAATTTTTATTCTTCCTTTGATTCTTGGGAAGGGGGAGGGGTCTTGATCATTAAATTACTTGTGTTACTCCAAATATAGAAATATAAGACACAAATAGAGTGCCATGGAAATCCATCTTTATTTAATAAGATTTTTATGTAATTGCCTCTGTTATCAAGAAGGGAAAAATGACTGGCATGCCTGCCAGGTATCATGGTGCTGGACCAACTTCCCATCACCCCTTTTCACTACCTCTCCCTTTCCATGTAACTACTGGGTTTCCCCAAGTGTCTCATATTCTTCACTTCCTAGGAATGCATTCTACTGAATGTTCTGCACTGACTGCCCTCATTCTGGCCACTCTTGCCCTACCTTCAGTTCTAAGCAATGTGCTTTCTCTTCTTTATTTCCTTTTTAAATTTATGGATGAACAAATATGGCACATGCATACATTCTATGAGGTTTGAGCTTGTGAGGTATGATTATAAAGCAAAGAGAAAGGCTTCTGTTGTTACTTCTGGATTAAGCCTCATATTCTGTAAATACATCTTTGGCATATGTAGAGCTTGCTGATGCAATCAAATAAAACAAAACAAAGTTGATCCTACAGAAATGTAATGACAAGTATAATGAGTAATGTTGCTATCCTATATAATAAAAGCCTAATATGCAAATCAACTGAATGGCGGAACCACCAGGGGGCAGATGCTCAACGCAGGAGCTGCCCCAAGCCCGCAAGGCGGGTGCCAGCGCTCCCCCCCCCCATCACCCTGCCTGTCACCTACCACAGAGGGAGGCAGCAGGGGCAGGGCTGGCGAGCAGCCAACACCAAGCCAGCCAAGGCAAGTGCCAGCGGGGGGCCCCCCAATCACTCCATCAGTTGCCCCACAGATCAGCCCTGATCACTAGCTAGGCCTAGGGACCCTACCCATGCATGAATTCCGTGCATCGGGCCTCTAATGTGCTAAAACACAAGCAGATCCCATAAGTCCCACTTAATACCTAATTTTTACATAGACAAAGTAAATATATAGTTCTGAAGCTCCTTTTAGAAAGGCTGTCATCAGTATTCAGGCAAAGCAATGGTTTCCCAGTCACACACAATTTAGACAATAAAGTTCCTAGATTTTATTCCTTCCCTCTGTAATTTTTACCCAACTACATTTGAGGGTTTTCTTTATGCTGAACACTGTGCCATGTGCTGGTGACATGGGGAAAATGGCAGCATGGTCTCTGCCATCAAGCAACCTGGGTTCTCTAAATCCCATCATCTAGTAATGACAGTTGTGGGTTCCACTCCTGCTATTGTGTCTCCTCACTTCTCACATTGCCAGACTCTGCCCTTCACCACAACAGTCCCTGCTAGGTACCTCCTGATCTGTCCTCAAACTCTAGCTTAAGGCCTCAAGTCTGTGGAAACTACAGTCCATAAGCCCTTGGCTTCTCTGTTGACTTAAGTGAATATTAGAAGAACAGTTACTCTATTGGTCTCAGGATGGAACTGACACACAAAAAGAGAGACAAGGCTCAGTGAAAGGGGCTTCAGATCCTTGGAGGTGGGTAAGACAAGGAAAGCTATGAGAACAGCAAAGAACAAGGACAAGAAGGTAGTCAGTCATGCAGTCGAGGATTTTGGCAAGTCCTTCTGGGCCCAAGAGCCGTCTACACTGGGCAAGGAATGGCAGGGGTCTTCCTTCTGAGAAAAACTGAAAGGAACCTAGAGGTGAGGACAGAGATGAGAAAATAATAATAAGTGATAAAAAGAAGTATTAAGAGATTGCTAAGTGCCAGGGATCATGTTAATCCCTAAGTTCATTATTCTGTGTAATCTTCACAACCACACCTTGAAGTACTTACAACTACCATTTAGCAGGTGAAAAAACTGAGGCTAAGAACATGCCCTACGTCAAACAGCTAGTGAGGGGTGAAACAATGTATTGGAACCAGCTTTTCCTGAATTCAAGTCAATATGCTTAACTGCTTCATGAATGACACTCCGGTCTTGCTCTCACACCAAAACACAGCATGAGTTTAGACACAAGCAAATGGCATCCCTCTCCCCTTCCTTACCACTTGCTTTCTGGTTCCTATAACAAAACTAAAGAAAAACTACTTTCAAATAAAAACAGTTTGGGAGAAGTAAGGCATCCGTGTGAAGGAGATCTCATCAAAATATAAAATGGCAATATGAGAGGCAGTTGAAATCAGTAGGTCCACCGTCTCGGGTAACAGGGAAAGCAGAGGTTGGGTCAAAGACACACATCACTGAGCCCACCCTTTTGCAACGTCTGGTCCTACTTTTGTACGCAGCCAAACACAGGCAACAGAAGCTGGATGGAGAGGTTGTTCCACCTGGGCTCCTGGGCACAGAGCCCCTGCAGAGGCACTTGGCGGTGAACATCAAGGTGGGCAGCAAGAGCTCCAACTCAGCTTTAAAGCGAAGGGAGGCATCCCATGGAGACTAACCACCCCCTTTCCTTTTATGCTCATGTTAAGACCTGTCCCAGGGAGAGGCTATAAAATCACTAATGAGCCTGAGATCTGAATTTCCAAATATTCCTCACCTAAACTCCTTCCCCCTGAGAGATGGCGATGGGGACTTGAACTTCACACACATACCCATCTCTTTGGGAGAGAAAGATTCAGAACATTGTACTCAGTCAAGTAATCAACGGATTTCATTGACAGGAGATAAACATTAACTCAGAAATTCAAACAAAATTTTTTGGCTCAGCATCTGTGCCTCCCTGGAAAGGTCTTCATTCATCGTCCAAATCATTGCCAGGAACACAGCTGGCTCAGCTATAGGAATCGTCAGCACATCTCTCTCCTCTCTCTCTTTTTTAATCCTCACCTGAGAATATTTTCCCATTGATTTTTAGAAAGAGTGGAAGAGAGAGTGAAAGACAGAGAGAACATACATCAATTGGTTGCCTCCTGCACGAGTCCTGACCAGGGCCAGGCCAGGAAGGAGCCTTCAACCCAGGTGCACGCCCTTAACCAGAATGGAACCCGGGAGCCTACAGTCCACAGGCCGACGCTCCATCCACCGAGCGAAACCGGCCAGGACTCAGCACATCTCTTTTACAGACAACTCCGGGGTAGATATATAAACCCAATGCCAATTTATTAATTATGTGTGATGAGCAACGGCCATCACGGGACTAAGCTACGTTAAGTCCATATCACTAGCACATCTCTGGGGGCCAGGCACACCCCCTTGGGAAGCCTGCTCACACTGAAACTTCACTTGGGGTCCTGGGAGGCAGAAAATACTTAATGGCATCAGGCTGTGATGGCGAGATGCCACCATCTTGCAGACACGAAGCCTGTTGGCTAAGGTTCCCTCTCCCAGGACGCAGAGGACAGGTTTCCCCACGGTCAGAAAGTACCACATTCCTATAAAACCTTCCACAAGCAAAGAAGCAAACGCCATTCATTTCTAATTAACGGTGTGCCTTCCCAAATCCCAAAATAACCTGCCAAAGAGGCTTAATTACGTCCAGTTTCGCACGAAGCATAACACCCTTACGAACCTCAGAGGTTTGGCTGATATTGTGCATCTTTCCAACTAGGCGCACGAAGTAAATGGAGATGACGCACAGGTGCTCACTTGGTGCGCAGGTGGCGAGCGAGGTCTGGGGAGGCAGCTTGGCGGGGCCACGTTTACCGCTGGGGGGTAGGGGGGGCCCGGCCCCCCACTCCCCAGCCCCGGTAACAGCTGCTGCAAAATGCATGCTAGACGCTGCTTTCCGCCTTTTGTCGCAAAAGCAGGACGTCAGCAGATTGCTCGGCTTGGTGCGATCAGGTGCTGACCAGGTCCTCCTAAAAGCAACCGCAGCCCAAGGCAACCTTGGGAAAGCAGGGATACGTATGCTTCGATGTGCAGACAGTTACTGGCAAGTTAGCCTCTGAGACTTTTTTTTTTTTTTTACGTTTTCAAGGCTAACTGATGCTTATACTTTTCTTCTTTTTCATTTAGATATGATAAAACATTATGTGTTATCAATCAAATTTTATTGGCCTAGGAGCCATTCTATGTATTCTGTCTTTTTATGGTAACTTCCTTTCTCAGTTTTTATCTATTATTTGTTTATCTTCAAAGGAAATACTCCAATAATCTTATTTTTCTTTCAGAGAAAGCCTTTTTTTTCTTTTTAAAAAATATATTTTTATTCATTTCAGAGATAAAGAAACATCAATGATAAGAGAGGATCATTGATCAGATGCCTCCTGCATGCCCCACACTGGGGATTGAGCCCGCAACTTGGGCATGTGCCCTGAAGGGGAATGGAACTATGGCCTCCTGGCTCATGGGTCGATGCTCACCCACTGAGCCACGTCAGCGGTGGCCAGAGAAAGCCTTTTCCAAGCTTATATAAAAGTCTGATGTAAAAGCCCACACACACTAGCAATAATCCTCATTTTAATATCATTGGTAAACAGGTCAGAGTATGAGATGCAGAATATTAAGTTTATTAAGACCAAATCCCTTTCTCTGGCAAACAAGGCTTTCAATACTGGCAGAATATATTGTATTGCTCATTCATTTACTCATTTTTTTCATTCCATAAGTATTTATTGAGAACCTACTACTGGCTTGACAAGTTCTAGAAACAGGGAAACAATAATGAATCAAACTCAGTCGTCACTCGATGGAGCCTTACATTCAATTGAGAGGTGGGCAGATAGGCCACAAACAAAACACCAGAGAAAAGAGCAGGCAGTGGCCAGCAGTCTGATAAAAACAAAACACATCTTATGGATCAGCTGTGTAGGGAGGTCAGAAAAGTCCTTTCTGGGTGATGTCATTTAAAAGAAGACCTCGCTTTCAAGAAGGTAATAGCCGCATGTAAACCTGGGAGAAGCGTTCCACACACAGGGTACATCTGGTATAAGCCATACATCTATCTGTTATGCTAAAAACATCTCTGGCACGAGAATTTCACAAAGATTAATTGCATTGTAGATATTCTCTAGAACATTTAAAAGATAAAACCTAAGTTTTAGATGTTTGTTGGTTCCAGGATACCATCCAGGGAACTTATAACTAATGAGATAGAATTTTCTTTCTTTATTCACCAAGACATTACGCATGTGGTAGATGATTAAGACCAAAAAAAAGGGAACTGCATGTGGTTTAGCTGTTTTTCTGCTGCTCAACTCCTTCCCCCACCAATAGTCTAAAAAGGCTGGCATGATGCCAGCAGTTTCAATGCCTCTACAAAAGTGGCAATATTGACCATCTATACATCCATATTTGCATTTCATTTTCTGAGCAAAGAGAGATTTACTTGGGCAGATTTGCTTCCTTTCATTAACCCTTATTCCTCATGAGAGCACCAAAAAGATACAAAAGCCACCGTGTTTTGGCATCATATTTTAATAGGTAGTCTTTATTCAGAGTGTAGCCTCTGATTTTCAATAATTAGAGTCATATTTAGTTCTCATTTCTCACACGGAATTGCAGTAGACATGGAAGAAAAACAAAAACTAGAAAGACAGAGTAGATACCTTTCCAGTGCCCTGAGTTTTTTATGTCAATAATATTTAGTATTGAGCTGAAAGCAGCCCTTGTGAGGGGAAAGGGAGGGAGCATTTTGTCATGGTCAATCCACCAAGCAACAATGTGGTTTGTGGGTTTCCTTTGGCATATTCTGTCTCTCTAGATACTTTGCTGTTGTTTCCTAGTTTAAAACTCACCATTTTAAAATGCTCTGTTTTCCTCCTTAATGTAGGAAAATACCCAAAACGTTCTAGTTGAATAACAATTTGTTATAAAAACATGCACACTCATAGTTTTGGAGCTTACCTCACAAACATCCAACATCCACGTCACTTGAACTCGGTTTTTAGGACATTATTCCCCAAATACATTCCTGATGCATTAATGTGTGATGGAATTCACCTTATCCAAACATCTCCAAATATCTACATAAGTGCTATTTCAGTAGGGATTAGCCACCGATGTTTTTCTCAGTGACATTGAGAAGAAACATTGTGAAACTCTGTTATCAGATACAGGCCATTGACTTCCAAGTCCTTCCTTACACTCATCTTTGACACAAGATAGGACTTTCTTTACTCTTTATTAGAACTTCAATCGTAGTGAACTGAAATTTTACAGGGATTTCACTTCCATTTCCTTCAGTTATATAAGCTGTCCCTCTCTACTTCTGTGACTCCCTGACTTCTCCTTTAACAGCTACGAATGTGGTAAATGGTAGCCAAAAGTTTCTAAATCTACTTACAACTGGACTTTCTATAAGTAGTAACAATGTCTTGAATATCCTTTCCCAATAACATTAGAAGACATTCATAATACTTGCATAACATTAAAATAACCAGACTGGTCACTCTCGTCAAATAATTAAATTGTGTACTTACCAATTATATAAAAATGTTTAAATATAAAAATCTCCAAACTTACATCCTTAGTCAGTCAGGCTTTATATGAATCTTTAGCAACTAAGTTGCTTCTTTTATAACATGTCCAGATTTTCCACATAGGGAATGGATCCAAAGATTTCAGGGCTAGAGCTAGAAAATTTTGAGAGCAATGACAGAATTTGCAATGAAATATATAAAATTAATATCCAATTTAGAAAAGCAGACATCAAGTTACATTGTCAACATAGCTTTATTACCTCCATTTTAGAAATTTATAAGCTATTTGGGGATATTGCATTAACTTTCCTGTGTTTCAACTGATTTACTAAGACCTTGGGCAAGTTAGCTTCCTTCAGTATACCTCAGCTTATTTCCATTTGTGAAACAAGAATGGGAACAGCTCTAAACAGGTCAGTCCATAAAGCTCTGAAATTCCCTCAAATGAAGGAGTTATATAACTAGGAAGGGTCTCTGTTTTTGTTTTTATTAAGTGACTAGAGGCTCGGTGCATGAAATTGTGCAGAGGGGAATGGTGTCCCTCAGCCTGGCCTGCACCCTCTCCTATCCTGGACCCTCAGGGGATGTCCAACTACCAGTTTAGGACTGTGGGATTGGGCCTAAACCAGCAGTGAGACATTCCTCTTGCAATTCGAGACTGCTGGCTCCTAACCACTCACCTGCCTGCCTGTCTAATCACTCCTAACCACTCTGTCTGCTGGCCTGATCCCCTAACTGCCAGCCTAATCCCCTTAACTGCTCTCTCGTGCCAGCCTGATAGCCCCTAACTGACCCTGCATTGGCCCCATCACTGTGGCTTTGTCCAGACAATTATCCGAAAGATGTCCAGTCTAATTAACATATTACCTTTTTATTAGTATAGATTCCAGACCAGTACCTTTAATGAATACCATTCAATTTACTGTTAGACACTGGAAGACACTGTCAACCTGACTGGCAGATGAATTGTGGTACTGTGGTAGGTCTATCTCATCAGTTGCCAGGTTATTAGCACATTACATTACTTAGGGAACTTCATCAACTCTTTCAAAGGCAGTGATATACTGAATGGAAAATTAGAAACCATGTATGTGGAATCTTTCAAGAAACTCAATGAATAAGCAAAACACTGGGTTGTTCTTGTGACTAATCTTATGTTCTTGCTTTGATCCCAAGCTACTTGCTGTGGTTCCTAATTGGGATTTACCCCATAATTCAGGTCTTCTGACTTGTCCTTCAAGAATGTCTCAAAGTGCCTAGCTGTGTGAAATCCCTTACCTACCCCAACTCTCCCTTAGTGCTGCCTTACAGAGTTTACTTTCCTCTACCCAGAAACTTGATAATCCAACTATAAAAACCGTGGCTCAAAAGTGTTTTCTTATTTGACTAATAAAGTTTTGATTAACACAGTTCAATATATTAGTGTGCTCTCAGTTTATATGTATTTTCACATATTAACAAATACTGATTGAGCATCTACCATATGTTAAGCACATATTATTACAAAGCAATTTCTCTCCTCACTAAACATCCATATAATATTTTATAGCTTTCAAGTGGAATTTATCTCATTCATTGAGTATTGGGATAGGCAGAACGCTAAAATGGCCCACAATGACCCACGATCTTATATAATCCTTCTCCCTTGAGTGTGGGAAGGACCTGGGAATAGATCAGGATATGACTCCCATGCTTAGGTCATATTATATGTCACAGTTGACCTAATCTGACCTCATCCAGTGAGACCATAAAAGGGATGAGACTCTTCCTGGTGAAAGATTTGAAAGGTGATAAGGATTTGACACAAAGGAAATTCTCTGATGTTGACTTTGAAGATGGAGAGAGGCACATGGCAAAGATCTGAGAGCGGTCTCAAGAAGTTGAAAACAGTCTCTGGCAGCCAGCAAAAAAGGGAGACTTTAGAACCACTATGGCAGTGGTTCTCAACCTTTTGGCCCTTTAAATACAGTTCCTCATGTTGTGACCCAACCATAAAATTATTTTCATTGCTATTTCATAACTGTAATGTTGCTACTGTTATGAATCATAATGTAAATATCTGATATGCAGGATGGCCTTAGGTGACCCCTGTGAAAGGGTCGTTCGACCGCCAAAGGGGTCGCGACCCACAGGTTAAGAACTGCTGCACTATGGCCTAGAACTGAGTGACCTTAGAAAAGGACTCCAAGGCTTCAAATTAAAACTCAGCCAGCATTGAGTGTGTAGCCCTGAGGAGAGAATGCAATTGAGTCATATGCAAACTGCTGACTTACAGAAATGGGTACTGATAAATGGGTTTTGTTTTAAGCCACTAAATTTGTGGTCATTTTTATACAGTAATAGAAAATTAATATAAATGCCATCTCCACTGCTAGACTGTAAATTATCTGAAAACCAAGGATTTATACACTTCCAAAAATCTCCTAGATACCTTTGAAAATAAATGTCCTAATTTGACCTTGTTGTGCCACAAAAAATATTTTTCCTCCCACCTTCTAAGTTCTTCTAATTGGACTAATAATCAAATTAACATGAGACAGATTATCTAAGGAAAATGTCCAAAATGTATTCTAGAAGTACATGCAAATGTGCCATAAGAAAATGAGAACCCAGGTGGCATTGGGTAGTTGAGGTTTATGTACCATTTTGTACAAAGGAGAAATTTGCAGGGGTTTGAAATTTCAAAGGTAAAACAGAAACTTACAGGTAAATGAGAAAGAATAAACATAAGAAAACAAAATTCCTGCTGGGCCTGGCTGGTGTGGTTCAGTGACTGAGCATCAACCTATAAACCAGGAGATCATGGTTTGATTCCTAGCCAGGGTACATGCCGGGGTTGGGGCTTGATCCCCAGCGTGGGCTGTGCAGGAGGCAGCTAATCAATAATTTTCTCTCATCATTGATGTTTCTATCTCTCTCTCCCCCTCTCCCTTCTGCTCTGAAATCAATAAAAATATATATATTTTAAAAATTATTTCTTGCCCACCAAGAAACAATGAGACACAGAATGAAGTTCAACAACCAGCTTCTGCTAGATTTCTCCCTGTCTGCCACATTAAGTTTATTATGATGCTAAGGGGATGTCCCCTTCCTGTAAACATATACTGTCATACAGCAAATCTGACTTCCTTTAGGCCTGTAAAGGTGGAGGGGCAAACAACGTTTATTTCTGAGTCTTTTGTTTATTAATAACCACTGTAAGTCAATATCCCAAAAGACAAATTTTGGAGTAGCAAAATTTTGGCCCCTTTTAACCTTTCCCATGAGAATCACTTCCTAAGTTGTTTTAACTGTCTTATATATGAAACTCTTAAAAGTTCTACTAGCATAGACTTATTACTTTTAAGCCTAGAAATGTGTTCTGTTTTAACAAGGCATGGATCAATGTTTTCAAGAATCAGAGAAAAGGTAATTAGTGCTTCCAAGTACCACATTAAAAAAACAGAGGTAAGTAGCAAGGAACCAGAAGTTTTTCTGAAACTTTTATTTCTTCGCTAGTATTGTTTTATTTGTTGCTCCTACCAGTTGTGACATTATATAGGAGAAACATCTAACATAATTCGAAGACTCTGGAGTCAGTTGGACATAACAGTCAACCAAGTAGAAGTTAGGAGCAAAGAGGGGGAAGAACATTTCAAAGAAAGGGATGTTTTGTGAAATATCTGGAGAAAGAAAAGAACAGGCTTGTTCAAGAACTTCTAGTATTTCAGTATGACTCATTCTAGAAGCAGGGGAGGGCAAACTCTGAGCATGAGAAATAAACAGGAACTGGAAGGCTTGGGCTTTTCCTCTGGGTCTAAGACCACCTTTTAGTGTGAGGGACCCAGGGGGGAAACTGCCATCCGAAGACCAATGGAGTGTCTACTCTGGCACTGTTACCCATCCAAAGCCCATGTACCCGATGCTTAGAAAGGCCAAAACTCAAAACACTCGAGTTTGGAATAAGGAAAGGTTTTATTGATTGATTAGGTGCCAACTGAGAGGATGGAAGACCTAATCTTCAAATCCATCTAAAGAAAGTACAGAGTTCAGGCTTGTTTTATGTCAAGGAAAGTAAAAACTCAAGCCCCAAGCAGAATTCCTCTAATGATTAGCATGTCTGCTAGTAAAACAGGAGCTATTAGCCTAAAGGCCATGGGCGCAATACAGGCTGGAACAAGATGGAGTCAGAGGGACAGATATTTCCCTCTGTTACAGTATATCAAATAAGAGCTACTGAGCCTTAGTTCCTCATGGGTGAGTGGTTGGTATGGGATCTGTCTTGGGCTTTTGGTGGCTTCAGGAAAATATCTTACCTGAGTCTAAAACCCCAGAGAACTACTCTCAAGTGAAGTTCCATCTTGAGGGCCTTCTAATCTTGAAAATTGAAAGGGAATAAATGGATTTAGATTCCCAAGATCTGCCAGAACTGCAAAAGCAGCGATGGGCTTGAAGATTCCCCCAACCTTAGAAGAATAAGAACATGGTGTGAACATGGAGAACCTTTTTTGGGTCCACTGAATTACCCATTGAATGAATTTATTGGGAGACAGTCTGTATGAGGCAGGATAGTAAGAAGCTAGGAAAATTCCTTGGCAAGTGGAATGGGGAACTGAGACCCACAGATGGTCCAAACTGGCCTCCTTCAGCATTCTGACTCAACCTGCCTCCTTCTCCTTTGCATGAACACTCCCTTAAGCAGTAAGCCCTCAGGACTACGAGGTTCTGATCAGCATCAAATGATCTCAGGGACAAAATATCAGATCAGTTGACCATAGGACAGAGCTTTGATCAAACTAGAGATAGCATCTTGGCCTCAGTTGTGTTTCAGCTCCAGGCCCAAAAAAAGCAGCAAAACCAGATTAATCAATACGATGGCTGATATCAGGATAAGCGGCATTGCTTAATAATCCCCACCCTAGTACCTGCCAATCAATAGAGACCAAAACCCTGACCCTATATGCTCATTTTGATGAATCAGCATATTAAAGAATACACCTGGAAAGCTGTTGAATATTCCATTGAGATCCTCCCCTGAGATCTCCCCTAAAAATTTCTGCCTTTAGAAAACAGATAAAAATCCTTAATGCAAAGGACACAGGGCATACTATCTCTCTAGAGCACCTTCTTTTTTTAGGCCTTTGTCTTTGCTTTCTTTCTCCTAACCTCTAAGGGTCCCCATGAGACTTGCAACCATTTGTGCCATGGGCAGCAGCAGCTTACCCTGGGCTAACCTTACCCTGAACCTGTCTTCAAGGGCCCTTCTTTTGCCTCTGTAACCTGTTTCCTAAGCCCATGCAGCCCAGCTGGCTGACTTTTTCTGCTTCCGTGACTTTCTTTCTAAAAGGCCAACGTAGCTCCCTGAGCATCCCATTCAGTTCTTCTCTTCCAGTGTACTTTTGCTTTGCATGCTGTACAAGGGTCCACTTGCATTAGAGTTCTTGGGTTGCTGAAAACTGATTATTTTCAACCAACCTTGGTTGCTCTGAAAGGTCAGAGCTATGCATCCATTGTTTAAGTTGAAACATTGTTAATTACAGCGAATCCCCACCTGTTAATTACATGTAAAATTCTTGCTTGGAATTTCCTGCCTAAGGATATGGTTGTTTTCTCAGAGACTCAATAAAAGGCTGGTGAGGCCCTGGCACCAGTGGGCAGTCAACCCACTAGAGGAAGGCTCCACGCCTGGTTCCCCAGTTTCCAAATTGATTCTCTTCTTGTCTCTCTCTCTTCATTTTGTGTGCGGCCTCCTTCAGAACTCGAACCCTGAACAGGAACCCT
>PVJC01002655.1:0-77160 GCA_004026665.1 Murina feae
GGAGGTAAGGACTGTTCTTAATTTTTATCTGTTTGTTCTTTGTGAGCCTTTGCTCAGGTGTGGGAGCTTCAGTTCCTAGAAACTTGGCACAGGCTGTCAAGCTGCTGAGCTGGCTAGGCAATTAAGCAGGTTACATAAGCAGTAACCTCTCCAGGAATGCCCTACCATAACGATAATCAGACCCTTTACTTCCCCCTCTTTGCCTCTTAAACAAAATCTCTTAAGCTTGCATCTCTAAGTGGCCTCCCCCCAAGCCCCTCCTTTGAGTGTTACTAGGCAGTTTCCTGGTGTTTCAAGTGGTCCCTGTTATGAGCAGTAGACTTCCTCTTTAGAGTGTCCCAGTCAACTTCAGAGGGGCTGGCTCTCATCCAGAAGAACAAAAGTAGCCTCAACTTTGCCTTTCAACATATGTTTGTATTAATTTTTTTTAAGAGAGAGAGGAAGGAAGAGAGACAGAAACACCGATGAGAGAGAAACATCATCAATTAGCTGCCTAACTCCCTACCGGGGATCAAATTAATAACCCAGGCATGTGCCCTGACTGGGAATTGAACCAGCAGCCTCTTGGCTCACAAGTCAATGCTAACCACTGAGCCACATTGGCAGGACTCAAGTTTTCCTTTAAAATTTTTTCTGATAATTTAATTTTAAGGAGGACACTCTTGTCATTTCAATAAGTAACAACACATAAAAGCGCCCAAGGGGGTTGGCCTAGAGACTTACAATCTCAATAAACTGGGAAACCTCCTCAGGTGTCTTAGAGACACATCAATGTGACCCTTACCCTTTTTCAAGTCTCCTTGGTTGCAATCTGAGATGTCCCCTGGTGCTGGAGATGAAGGGGTCCACAGCAAAGGATACGGCGGGGCAGGGGCTGCTAGCTAGGAGCATTGACATTTCCGGGTGACATGGAAGGGACACTGCTGACACCGATGGGGAGGTAGCAGCGCCTTCCTTCACAAGGGTCTCTCAAAGACAAACTGAGGGAGGCGGGGGGTCAGCCAGCTGGCTAGTACCCACCTCCCTAATCCGTTTTCTGTGCTCCCTGTGACTCCGCAGTAGCTTAACCAAGACACAGCTGGCAGGGGTTCGTTCCTAATTGGTCTAAGGAAAGAACCAAATCAAGTGGGTCAAATGCCGGGCACTGAAATGTTGACCAATCTACCTAGAGGTTCTGTCTCTTGGGGAAAAAGGACCCGTTTTTGCTCTTTTTTCCAGGATCGCAGATGGGAAACGGATCAGATCCTGAGCCGCTCTCCCAGGGTGGGACAACAGTTGCACTTTAGCGGGGGGAGTCTTGCCAGCACTCGGAAGGAAGGGGCAACACAAAGTACTGCTCAGGGACACCAGCAGGAGAGAGAGAGGCCCTCCCAAATGATGGGGCCCAGTGGGGATGGCCAACGAGAAAGCATGAACAGAGCAAGAGCACCTGAGTGAAATTTCCCATCTCTGACACTTACCACCCCACCCTCCGCGCCAGTTGTGAAGCGAGGAGTGATTACATTACTTAAAAATGAGTTATTATTTTTTAAATATTTATCACCTGCTTCCCCCATTGACCTTATTTTTCATGATCAACCAGGTGCGGACACGATAACACTATGGAGAGCGATATGAAAGTGAAAGAAATGTATTATGCTCACAGCTCCCAGGAGAGAGAAGTGCAACATGCCACACAGGGGGCCATAAGGGAGGAGGGCCCAGGATCACACAGCCTGTGTATGGGAAAAGGAAGGATTGTTCAGACTGACAGCAGAGGTACCTACATAAATCAAGGCAGGAACTCAAATACATGTCTCTGATTTGGCTAGTAATAAATTATCTAATTCTGGCAAAACACAGAGAGAACACAAGTGAAGAAGAGAGAGTTAAACTGTGAGAAAACTGAATAAATATAGCCGTGCTAAAGGTTATGCAAGTCTTTAAAAGTCAAAGCGTTTTTAAATAAATATCAATCATTATAAAGAGATTAATTTCAATTGAAATCCAGGCAGAGTATGTTTATTTGGTTTACCTTTGGATAAGACAAAACATAAATTCCCATTTGCACACAAATAGTTCCCCCACACACACACACACTAGTTTTTAAAATTGTGTTATTTTTCTAGTAATTTGATTGTCAGATAAATTGAACTAGAAGGAATTTTGTGGTAAGATATGGAAATTTACATGCTTAAGCAAATATTCTGACATGCATTGTAGTAATGATCATAAATTAAATTTAAGGCAATATAATAGATGAAACTGTATAAAATATAAAAGATGAAAGTAAACAACAAATACTTTTAATGTTTTCAGGGGGAAAATATTGTCTTTAATGTTGTACTGTTACTATATTTTCTTCAAGTCATATTTTTGTACAATTTTAACTTTGCTGATAAAATTTATTATGCTATGAACCTTTTCCTGTTCTTTATCTTTGTGTCTTTGCCTTCAATGCATAGAAATAAAAATTACCTTTAATTGTTGTTATCACTATTGTTAGAGGCTACTGGCCAAGTACTGTGTGACATATCACTGGAGCTGTGTTCTACATCTTTTCTGTGTGTGCCAGGTTTTACTAACTGCTATGAGCAATGACATATGTCACATGATAAGTGGCTGAAGCCTGTTGATAGTTCTCCTTAAGACTGACATGCTGTGCATAAGGGCATAAGGTGTTTTTTTAGCATTTGCCTCTGTGTTTAGGGGTTATTCTAATAAGTTCATTTTGAATATTTTGTATAACAAAATTAGTATAAACAATACTACAGCTTGAAACTAATGTTATCTTGTCAAGAGATTGGTACACATGTGTTTCTCTTCTAATTCATGATGGAGTAAGCATTGTTTTTCTATGTTTTTTGTTTAGCTCTCTGGAAAAGTGAATCTGCTTGACTATGCAGACAGTTGTCAAGAGCCTGCAAAATCCACACCATAAAATCCATCCTTTGGAGTCAAACCTGGTTCTTCCACTTAAATATTGGGAACAGAGTTTCCAAGTTGTCAGAGATTATACACTTTGCATTTTTGTACCAAGCATCTACTCTTATTATTTAAATTGTCATGAAGCTTAACAGTTTCCTTTGGGTAAAATTTCAGTTTTTGTGTTTCTGTTAAGAATTCCCAATTCCTGACCTAGCTGGTTTGGCTCAGTGGCTACAGCGTCAACCTGAAGACTGAAGGGTCTCAGGTTCAATTTCAGTCAAGGGCACATGCCCAGGTTGCAAGCTCTGTCTTCAGTGGGGGGAGTGCAGGAGACAGACAGTCAATGATTCTCTCTCATCATTGATGTTTCTATCTCTCTCTACCTCTCCCTTCCTTTCTGAAATCAATAAAAATGTGTTAAAAAAAAGAATCCCCAATTCCAATACAGAGAAAATGAGTGATTTTTATCCGTATTTGCTTAAAGGAAATAATATTAATATTCACATTTCTATAAAAATAAAAGTTATGCATAAATGTAATTCTCTATATTTGTGGAATTAATATAATGCAATGTACTATAAGTTTTTTTTAATATTTTTATTGATTTCAGAGAGGAAGGGAGAGAGATGGAGAGATAGAAACATCAATGATGAGAGAGAATCATTGGCTGCCTCCCACATGTCTCCTACTGGGGTGGGGGGGTCTAGCTCACAACTTGGCATGTGCCCTTGGCCAGAATCGAACCAGGGACACTTTAGTCCACAGACTGACTGACACTCTATTCCCTGAGTCAAACTGGCTACGGCAAATGTTTTTTGTTTTCTTTTAAACCTTTTTTTTTTTTTTAAATGAGAGACCTGAATGATAAACTAAATAAATGCGTAGCTTAGGACAATTTATTTAGCTATTTGAAAATACTTGAAATTTACCTATAAAATGGGGGAAATACCTATCTTGTGAAAACTTTGTAAATATCAAATAAGTAATATATGTAAAGCAATTAGCAAAGTGTCAGGCTTATCAATATCCAATTAATTAAAAGTGTTATTAGGTTTTAGGGTTATGTTAACTTTATAAATTTTATGTTTTACTCTTATGAATAATGTTTATTTTAATGGCTTTTCCACCATATAGACTAGGGAGTATTTCAGATTTCTAAGTCAAAATATTAGGAGAATATCAAAATTTGATTTAATAATTAATCTATTTCCTATGAAAATTAAAACAATAAAATATTAGGGGGAAATAGGCAAAAGTATATATAGAATCAGAATAAAATGAACTACTACAAAATGTAAATTATCCATACTTGTGTTTGCTTAATTGTAATACATACAAGAAAGAATTTTAATCTTCCAGAAGTTTAAGCTTACAAAGGACAATGCTAGACCTTCAGATTCAGAAAATAAAACTGGCTCTATCTTTAAATTATAAAGAAATCAGGTTGATTAGATTAGTGATTAATATGGTTAGTAACTCTGAAAGTTTAACTGAGATTATTTCATTATATAATTGATATCAAATCGAATACATAATTTACAGATCTTTGCTCTTTCCTATGCATGTAAAATTAGGAAGATAATGAGAAGTCCTCCTTTTTTTCTCAATATACATATTATAATAGTTACTATAATGCCCATAATACTTATGGTTAGAATTTGCTGACATGTTCCAGATAAATACAACTAGTTAAAATATTCAGAAGATGGTGAGCAAGAAAAAAAATTGCTGGTGTGGTTTATAAGTAAACAATGGTATTCTTAGTGTTGATCATAGAGGACTTCCAATATGATCCAGGTTTCACAGGATTATAACTTAGTCATATTCTGAATTGCTACACAGAATAGAGATTTTGCAAATGATTCCATGGTTTGTAATTTCAAAAAATATTACCTGCAATAATGTCAACATTAAAATTTTAAAATAATATGTAAAAATAAATAAAAAGCAAGATGTTCAAATTTAAAAAAAAATTATCTTACTTAAACTAAGGCCTTTTTCTCTTTAACTAAATATTCAGCAACACAGAATCTTCCTGTCTCAATAAACGTCATATTGCCAAACATTTTGTTAACCTATTTATTATTTATTTATTCATTCATTTATTTTAAATTAATTTCAGAGAGAAAAGGAGAGGAAGAGAGAAATAGAAACATCAATGATGAAAGAAAATCTTTGATTGGCTGTCTCTTGCATGGCCCCTACTGGGGATCAAGCCCACAAGATGGGCATGTGACCTTGACATGAATCAAGCCTGGACCTTTCAGTCCATAGGCTGACATTCTATCTACTGAGTCAAACCAGCTAGGGCAACATTTTTTTTTTTTAATTTTTAATGACCTAAACAAAGTCTGTGGATCCATGTGGTTAACACCACCTATGTTGTCAACATTCTGCAGTGGTATGTTTAAATTTTATTTAAAAAATATTTACCAACTTTTTACAATTACATTCATGGTTTTCTGGTACACTTCAATGTACCCCAAGTGACATATTCTAACTATGGCTTTTCAGTTGCAAAGAAAGATGAGGAATAGTAATTTTTAAATGATTTATAGATTTTCAGTTGTCCTACCCATTTGGTCTGACTCCGGTAATATGAAGTAGTCTTCTTCATTTGTAAATATATTGAAAAGATGGGATGTAGGGGCATTTAACATAATGTTTTGTTTTGTCTTTTATTTTGAAAAAAATACTGTGTTTATCACTTTGTCTTCATCACTAGTATTTTTATGTGTGACGAGCATTTGTCACATGGGGAGTTATAAAATATCCAGCTCTATGCTCAACAGAAAGGCACTGAATTTTTCTTTCAGATAAATTTGTTCTTAGAAAAAGCAAGTAGGCTGATCAGTTCAAACTTCAACACCCATTTTAAAGCGAAGCTGAGACATATAAAGAAAACCCTGTAGAAAATAGAAGGCAAGCTAAATTAAAACTATGTGCACAAGAAGTTAACTCACAATGGACTTTAGACCAAATCACAAAGGCTAAACATAAAAACAAATTGGAAGAAAACGTAAGACAACCATATTATAACCTTGGGATTACATACAAATTTTAGATAGAACACAGAAAAAATGATAAATTGGACTCCAATTATGTAACAAACTAAAAGAAAATAGCAAATATACACGTACATACAAGCAAGTGCACACACATGCACAGATATACTTACACATCTATCGTGGGACTGATAGCCAGAATATGTGAAGAACATTTATAATTTTATAATAAGAAAATCCGAATTTCAAAATTGGTGAAAGATTTGAACAATCAATTTACCAAAAATGATATTCTAATTATCAACAAACACATAGATAGCTATTGCGCATCATTAGTCTTCAGGGAAATAAAAATTAAGAACATACAGAAATAGAGCAACATACACCCCACTATGCCTAAGATTTTCAAAAGGTTAATGCCACATATAGTGACAATGTAGAGAAACTTAAATCTTCAGATGGTTTGGCAATTTTTTGCAAAGGTTAACATACGTTTACCATAAGATCCAGTAATTCCACTCCAAAGTACATCTCAAGAAAAATGAAAACATATGTGCACACAATCTAGCACCCAATACTCACAGCAGGTTTATTCATAGCAATCCCAAACTGAAACAACTAAATAGTCATCACCATTAAGTGTATAAACAAGTTGTGGTATAGACTTAGAAATATGAATGAATAAATAGCTGATACACATGATACATAGATAGAAGTATAAATGGGACCATAGATGCCATCTTAGTAAGAAAAAGATGCCAGACCCAAGTAATATATCTATATGATTCCATTTATATGAAATTTTAGAGAAAAAAATGACCCTACAGTAACAAAATGTAGATCAAGGTTTACCTGGGGTTGGGATCATTAAAGAATACACAAAAATATTTAGACTGATTAAATTATTGTATACTTTGATTAACATAGTGCATATCTATATCTATATCTATCTATCTATCTATCTATCTATCTATCTATCTATAAGTGCATATATCTAAACTAATAAAATCATAATATTAAAATTAACTATCTCTTCGGGACAGGTAAGCCATGCCCACCAGCCAATCAGAGTGACTGTATGCAAAATAGTCCAGTCAAGATGGCGGAGGCGGGAGCCCGGGAAGAAGCTACCGACTGCAGCCTAGCAGGGCAGACTGAAGACCTCTGCCGCAGACAGAGGCGGCAGCTGAGGGAGGGAGCAGCCAGCCAGCCCAGGGGCTGTGATGGTCCTGGGGGGTTCCCGGGGCACACACCCAGGCCCATGGCAGCCACAGTGGTGGTGGGACCAGCCGGCTGCCCCGGGGGCTGCAATGGGCCTGGGTGGGTGCCAGGGCCAGCCTGACAGGTGAACCAGGGTGGCTGAGGTAGGGAGGTGGGATTGAGAAAAGAAAGACAAGAAAAAGCTGGGGACGGGAGGTCTGCAAGCCGTTGATCGACTGCAGCAACTTTATTAACTAATGCCTTTTATACACAAACACTGAATAGGAGGCTCGTTAACAGAAATGTATTCTTTGTTTTTCTAAACATCTAAGGGAGAGAAACCTTGGTACAGCATATCTCAGTAAATAATTACAGACTTCTTGGGAAAGCCTTGAAAGCATGCTCTCATTCTACTGATAATTCGCCATCCAAACAAGCCTGGGAAAACTGTGGATAGGTGACTGAATCTTATCAGTCTCTTCAGATGCAAGGACATTGTCAGCTTACACCTGGCCTCCCGCAGGTGGGTCCCAGGGCACACACACAGGGAGGCTGCTAAGCCTCTGTGCATGTGTTTCCCATGACCCACCCAGGCCCATCGCAGCTGCAGCGGTGGCTGGCTGGCTGGGCAGCTGGAGGATTTAATGAGGGAAGCTTTAGTGAGGGAAGGAGAGCTACTCCCTTCCTCTCACACATGCCTCCTGGGCCCACTCTCTCGCTGGCTCCATTTTCTCTTACACAGGGGCAGGGGTCTTCTGTGAGAGGCCCTATCTCCCTTCAGAGCTGGGGTGAACCCCCAGGGGAGCCAGGAGATGGAGAGATGGACAGGGGGCAGGCGGAGCAGCAGCCAGGGAGAGTTTGGGGGAAGTAACCAGGTGGGGGAGGGGTGGAACAAGATGGAGGGAAGAACTTTATAAAAGAGTCAGTGGACAGCAGAGTTAAAAAAAAGAGGATGTATGAGTGAACTGTAGGGCCTATAATGAAAACCAAGTATAGTTGTATACTGGGGACAGATTTTAAAATAAGTCAGAAAAGAAAAAAAGATAAGAGATAGTGGAAAATTAGGCAGGTAGATGGACAGGTATTAAAACAGTGGAAGTAAGTAGAGAAGAATGTATGGCAAAGGTAGGATGAGAGAAAAAGAGGGAGGGAAGAAAAGTTATAAAGGGAGAGCTGGTAGAACTTAAAAGGAGAATGGGAAGAAGGAAGGAATGGGGGAGGGAGCAAAGCAGGTCAGAGGGAAGAAGTAAAGAAAAAAATTAAGGTGGGAAGGAAGGAAAAGGGGAGGGTGGGCTGGGGGAAAGATAAAGGAAAGAAGGAATGTGGGAAGGGAAGGAGGGTAGTAGAAAAATGGGAAGAATGATGATGGAACAGCAGTAGGAAATAAGGAGGAAAGAAAAGTTTATAAATGATGAGTCAGTAGGAAAAGTGTTACATAAAGGAGAAAAATTATGTGAGAAGAAGAAGCCAATAAGGAAGTCAAACACCATTGTGCTTGAAGGGGATAAGATTAAAAAAGAAAGTTAATAGGGGTGACCAGGCTGGCAAGGGAGGGCAGTTAGGGGGATCAGGCAGGCAGGCAGGCAGAGTGGTTAGGGCAGGCAGGCAGGCTAGCGGTTAAGAACCAGAGGTCCTGGATTGTGAGAGTCCCCAAGAACTCCATATAGGAGAGGGTGCAGGTCAGGCTGAAGGACCATCCCCCCACAACCTACCCCCACCCCCTGTGCACGTGCACCGGGCCCCCAGTATATATATAAATAAGGTGGAGTGACCAGAACAATCAGAACTACTGGTTGCTATGTCACACACTGAAGTGGCAAACCAGCCTGATTGGAGCCCTAATAAATCCCATCAACTGCTTGTGTCCCCTCCCCCTGGCCAGTCCAATCCCTGATCAGCCCCACACACCCTGATCGGGGGTGGGGCCAGCTAGCCAACTGCCCATGGTCCTTCCCCTGGCCAGCCCACCCCAATGGAGCCTGATCAGGGCCGGGCCAGCTGGACCCAACCTGTGCATGAATTGATGCACCAGGCCTTTAGTATGGCTATATATAGTTATCAAAACTCACCAAATATTATACAAAATGACTTCACTATAATTTATATTTAAATTATACTTTAATAGATATTTAAAACAAATATGTAACTCCATAAAATTAATCATATGTTAATATTTAATTGATACAGTTCATCATAGGTAAAATTTGTGATGAAACATGGAATTGCTATATAATATGTTGACTACTGAACATGAGCTGGGTGTATATTTCATCATATTCAACATTTATTGGACATACATTGAATATAAGAAACTGTGTATTTTAATATTTGGAATGAAATTTTACTGTTTGGCATTAGTATAATCATTTTTAGGTGTTATAATTTATTCTATAATACCATCAAGCCGCAGTAAAAAACTGCATCTCCAATTATAAGTTTTCCTATGAGAAAATGTGATCCATATTGTTCCATTTTTTCATGATGCAGTTCAAAGAAACTGTAGAGCAATTAAAAATCTGAAACCATCTGTAATTAAATTTTTGTCATATTAATTTGCACCTTCTGAATTTTCTGAATCTCATTACAAAGTTATATAATTTACTTCATTCAAAAATTTCACCATTTGGTCATAAGAAAATTTAGAATCTCATCATTTTACCTTGCCATGAAAATCAAGAAACTCATAGCCACAGAATGAAATATTTGAGTACTAAAATAGGTTTCAACACATAGAGCATTTCCCAAAACACTAGGCAGCTATTTTTTCTTTTTACTGAAAAAGTGAATTAGTGTATTATATATTACTAGGGGCTCACTGCACAAAAATTTGTGCACTTGGGGAGGGGGGTCCCTCAGCCCAGTCTGTGCTCTCTCACAGTTTGGGACTCCTTGGGGGATGTCCACCTGCTGGCAAGCCTGGCCAGGCTGGGTGAGGGGCTGATTGCTGTTTGCAGGCTGGTCAAGCCCCCCAGTGGGAACCCTCACCCCATGGGGATGTAGCCAGCCTGGGTGAGGGGCCGAGGGCTGTTTTCAGGCTGCCCACAGACCCTTCAGAATTCGGGTCCCTAGTGGGGTGCCTGGCCAGCCTGGGTGAGGGGCTGAGGGCCATTTTCAGGCTTCCTACAGCCCCTTCAGGGTTCAGGTTTCTACTGGGGTGCCGGGCCGGCCTGGGTGAGGGGCTGAGGGCTGTTTGCAGGCTGGCCACAGCTCCCATTGACCCAAGGTCCCAGTGAGTCTGGCTGGAAGCAGGTTTCTGGGGTTTATTTATCTTCTATAATTGAAACTTTGTTGCCTTGAGTGGAGGCCACAGCCTGCCTAGGCAGGTAAGGAAGCCTCCTCTTTGCTTTAGCTTCCTGGCTTCTATAATTGAAACTTTGTTTCCTTGAGCAGAGGCCACAGCTGGCCTAGGCAGGCAGTTTCCTCCATCATTGGCCTCCTGTTGCTCTAGCTCCATGGCTGCTGGCTGCCATCTTAGCTGGGTTAACTTGCATATGGTCACTCTGATTGGATGGTAAGCATGGCTTCGGTATAAGGGAGTGAGGGTTAATTTGCATATTATTCCTTTATTAGATTAGATTATATATAATTATGAAAAAGATACCCTATTCCCAGATCTGAACTTTACCATGACATTAGAATAGCACTTATATTTCTCTGTTTAACTTTTGAATTTATAAAATGGGAATAATCATATCTATTTGCACCTTTAAATGCTTTGAGGATCACATAAAATTACAAATGTGAAAATGTTGGGGTGACTTTTGCACATGACACCTGAAATCTGCCTATGAAAAAGTACTTTGGATTTTATTGGGTAAGAAAAATAGTAATTGATATTTTTAATTTTACAAAGCCCAGAATCACAAGCCTCTTTATGATACTAATAAGATATGTAGTTCTAAGTTTTAATTTTTTCTTTATTGATTAAGGTATTACATATGTGTCCTTACTCCCCCATTACCCCCCCCCCCCAGCTACCCACTCATGCCCTCACCCTCCTATTGTTTGTGTCCATTGGTTAGGCTTATATGCATGCATACAAGTCCTTTGGTTGATCTCTCTCCTTTACCCACGCTCTCCCCTACCTTTCCTCTGAAGTCTGAAGGTCTGATCGATGCTTCTGTGTCTCTGAATCTGTTTTTGTTCATCAGTTTATGTTGTTCGTTATAATCCATGCATGAGTGATATCATGTGGTATTTTTCTTTCATTGACTGGCTTATTTCACTTAGCATAATGCTCTCCAGCTCCATCCATGCTGTTGCAAATTATTAGAATTCCTTCTTTTTACCACAGCATAATAATCCATTGTGTAGATGAACCACAGTTTTTTAATCCACTCATCTCCTGATAGGCACTTAGGCTGTTTCCAAATCTTAGCTATGGTGAATTGTTCTGCTATGAACATAGGGATGCATATATCCTTTCTGACTGGTGTTTCTAGTTTCTTGGGATATATTCCTAGAGGTGGGATCACTGGATCAAATGGGAGTTCCATTTTAATTTTTTTTGAGGAAATGCCATACTGTTCTCCACAGTGGCTGCATCAGTCTGCATTCCCACCAGCAGGGCAGGAAGGTTTCTTTTTCTCTGCATCCTTTCCAGTACTTGTCCTTTGTTGATTTGTTGACGAAAACCATCTGAACAGGTGTGAAATGGTAACACATTGTCATTTTGATTTGCATCTCTCTGGTGGTTAGTGACTCTGAACATGTTTTCATATGTCTCTTGGACTTCCTTATGTTCTCATTCAAAAAGTGTCTATTTAGGTCCTTTGCCCATTTTTTGATTGGGTTGTTTACCTTTCATCTGTGCTTAAAATTACCTGGTTATGGCACAGACATATAGACAAAGGAGTAAAATAGAGAACCCAGAAATTGACCCAAACTACTATGCTCAATTAATATTTGACAAAGGAAGCAAGCACATACAATGGAGTCAAGACAGTCTCTTCAATAAATGGTGTTGGGAAAATTGGACAGATACATGCAAAAAAAATGAAAATAGATCACCAACTTACACCATACACAAGAATAAACTCAAAATGGATAAAGGACTTAGACATAAGATGGGAAGCCATAAAAATCTTAGGAATAGAGGAATTCACAGGCAGCAAAATCTCAGGCATATGCCGAAACAATATCTTCACTGACACAGTTCCTATGGCAATGGAAACTAAAGAGAAAATAAACAAATGGGACTACATCAAAAAAATAAAAAGCTTCTGTACAGCAATACAGCAAGAAAGCCCACTGCATGGGAGAACATATTTGCCAATGTTAACACTAATGAAGGTTTAATCTTCAACATTTATAGGAAACTCATACAAGTTAACTAAGTTTTAAAATTAGTCCTTAAATGAGGAGCATGAAATTTAAAGAAACATTTCTTAATGTTTTGTATATGATTATTGAGTTATGAAAGTATACTTAAGGCAGGCTAAGTGCTTATGTGTGTATTAGAACTTTTGTTGCCAATATATTTATATTTGTCTACTATTTGATATTGAAAATGGTATATTGATATGTAAGTCAAGTATTAAGTGGTTTCAGTTTTTAAAATCTACACATATCAAAGACAAACTTGATTATCATAAAATAGAGATCAAAGAAAAGAGTGAATCATTACTTGGTGGATTAATATACAGATATATAGTTAGCAAATAGTCTATGTTTAGCATGATGTGTTCTAGATCATTAATAAAACCATGACTAAGGTGTCAAAAATGACTGTTCTCCTGAATTTTATATTCTAATGAAGGGAAGAGTAGATCAAACAAACAAACAAGTTAAAATCATACATGGTGTGATTTATTTTACCTACTTCCCTAACAAGAGAGACCACCAAAGATAACAGTAATTATAATTTCTGAGGGAGTTTTCAAAATGAACAAGACAATACCAAGGAACACCAATTGCTAATGTAAAAATCGCAAGAACTAACAGAAGTTATATACACTCTAAATCAAAGAAACTAATTGTGAAGGCGAGAATCAGGAGGGTTGATTCTCCGTATGACCAATATCTGCTGCATTGCTCAGTATGCCAAGCTAATTCTTTGAGTGTCAGTTTGACTCCTAATTAAACAAACCAACCCACTTAAAATGCAGGCCATACAAATACAAGTCTTATTTCCAGAAGGCTTGTTTGTATCACATCATATCCATGTTCAGTTATATTAGTTGTAAGGAAAAATCAAACTGATCAAAAGATTGCCTTAGAAAAGTCTATAAAATTGAAGGATGATTCAGTGTTTTCATTTATACTTCCCCCATTTGCTTCCACATACCAAATATGTACAGCTTTAGTTTCTGGATTTTTGGTATATGCTGTGCTCTTTTTCATAAAATCTTATGGCTAAGCTAAAAATAGTTGAAATATGTCATATTAGCATTTAAAATTTTATAGTCATGGTATAATATTTCCAACATGTGAATCTTCTCAAAGATCTACTTTTCTTATCTCATTCTTTACTCTTTCACTTAGTACACCTGGTGATTTCTTATTGCATGCCAGACTTTTGTGTGAAAGATCACAGGTATGTATATATTTTTCTTTCTTGTTCTGTACTCTGACAGGCAGCTACAGTAGAAAGACATTCCCCTCAGTTTATTTAGGTACAAAGATTACTTGAGTCAAAATGTCAAACTTTGTAAAGCTTAACTACCTCTGATTTAAGATTAATCTTTGGTTGTAGATTTAGGGTTTCCAACGGACACCCTTTAAATTTTATTAGAGCCCTTTCTTCACTGGTCATTTTCTTTCACACTATACAAATAGCAAAAACAGGGCTCAGATTCTCTGTCACATTCTTTTTATTAGTCTTCATCATGAACATCTTAGGAATTTCAAATGTTTGTATAGAGAATTGGTACACAGAATTGGGCTTAATTGTCTGTAACTCCTGTTTTCTAGATTCCTGATCCTGCAAGTCCCATCTGCCTCTAAGCCCAGGTTTTGGCATCTTGCCTGTGAAATAATAAGAAATATATATATTAATCTCTGCTCCTGCTTCCTGGGAATATTTGACCTCTGACCTGATCCTGAGCTCCTAAACCCTCCAGTGTTTGATGCAGACCTCCAAAATCTCTTTGAATTTCCAGAGTAATAAGAATATTTTTTTGTTCTAATGAGGCAACTCTTGGTTGGGGCTGGTCATGAGAAAGATCAAGCTGTGATTAAAGCTTGCATCTTTCAGCTCCATTGCCCATTTCCTAAAGAGGGATGAGGGCTGGAAAATAAATTAACAATAGATCATGCCTACAATAGAAAGCCTCCATTAATATCTCACATTCAGGATAACACACCTCAGGAAGATAACACACCTCAACCCTTTAAACATTTAATAGGGGACAGAGTTCCTGTTTGGAACGCTTCCAGACCTTGACCTATGTATATCTTCACCTGACTGTTCATCTGCACCCTCTATTATATCCTTGGTAATACACTGGCAACAGGAAGTAAATAGTTTTTCAGGCTTCTGTGAGTACTAGCAAATGACACAACCTGAAGAGGGGCTTGTGGGATTTGTAACCCAGTTGGACAGAATTGGAGGATAACCTGGTGATCTATTACTTGTAAATGGTATCTGAAACCAGGAGGCAATCTTGTTGGATTGAGCCTTTAACTACTGGATTCTACATTAATTTGGTTAATGTCACAATTTCATTGAATTGTAGGACGCCCAGCTGTGTCAGAGACCTGGTCAGTGTGGAATAAAAACCACACATCCGATGTCAGAAATGAACTATGTCAGTGCTACATTGCACTTGAGAGTTAGCAAATTACCCAAGGAGGATGCTTGCATGTGCAAGGTCTTGGCCTAATGTTATGAACTTTTCTTTCTTCCAAGATCATGATCCCTCCAATTCTGACTGTCACAGAAGCTGTCTTCAGATGACTTCTAAAATATATATCATATATATATATATATATATATATATATTTTTTTTTTTTTTTTTCCTATTTTACCGGGTTCTGGTATTTCTCAGTGGGTAAAATGTTTTGGTATGAGCTACCCCAGAAGAAATAAAAGTAGAAGTGTAAAGTGTTTATGAGTTAAAGACAAAGCGAAGAAGCCATTCTACCAGAAAAACTGGGGATAGCAAATTATCATAAAAATGCCTAAAATCGCTAATAATATACGCTATAATAGGGAGACATCTGACAGGAAAGGTGTAAGAAGAAATGTATAATTAACTTTTCTTCCCAAAAGGTTTTACATTCATTTTTAATGTCAGTTCATATGAACAAGAATTTTAACACAGGGCAAAGGAAAAAATGTTTTCAATTTTCTGACACTATAACCCTGTTAGACATTTGAAAAATTGTCACACTCTCATAAATTAGCATTTCAACTGCTTTCTTCCTGTGAACATAATTAGAAGACTTGAGCGAACTAGCATTGCTCAGAGTGGTAGAAATAATCTGAAAAGAGCAAAGAATGAACTCAGCAATGCCATTCTCTTTATTTTAGCTAGCATTACTGCACACAATTCACCCTTTCATTCATAATTCAACTTTCTGCACTCTAGACCAGCTCCATGCTAATTTGTCCTAACAACTTATCATGATTTTGCTCAGACTTATGTTACTCCTACTTGTTCCATTGCAGCATACAGTATTTACCCCATAAATGCAGGCTTCATACTGACAAGATATAATAATTATTTTCTATGGCTTATAGATCTTATTGAGTTATAGACCCATTATAAGTATTAATTGCCTACTATAAAAACAGATAATTTTCAGAAATTTGCAGAATATATTTCTAATTATCAACAAAATGACCTTCACATATTCCAAGCATGCGATCTCACATCCATGCTAAGTAATTAAAACAATGTGCCTTACAGTATCAACATAGCCTAAGTATTTTTTAACTGGTAAAACTTTGTCTCAAGCCATTTATTTCTTTTTTTAAACTGTAAATTAAGAGACATTATCATATACCATGACAGCAGTTCACATTGTGTTGTTTTAATGAATTTGGTTTGAACATTGCTTTTTGAATAACAACAACAACAACAACACACCTTGCTTTTTAAAAAAGTGGATACTTAAAATTTAGATTTTTGAAGATGTGTCCTTGTTATTGTAATGTTCAAAGAGATTCTAATTGTATGGGATTTCAGGGGTGCAAAAAACATATCACATTGAATATCATCAACAAATGGCTAATGGGAAATAATTTTACAAATACCTGTTTTTATTTTTTAAATGAACATAATCTGTAGTTAGATTACTTAAATTTCAAAATTTATGTTTCTACATATTTGTGCATTTTCAAACAGCAAAGTATAACACACACAATCATAAGTATGCAATGTTTGTTCACTTACATAGATTTCCATTTCTATATATAAGTTTTGATTAAATGTAACTTCTTATTGACCTAAATTGAAAATGAAATGTTGTTATAAGGAATTAAATTAATAGTATGATGTATATGATATTTATGAGTCATAAGACTATATACAGTTTGTATATCAATTATCTCCAAATGTATCTATAGATTTAACAAAATCCCAGTCCAAATTCCTGCAGAATTTTATAAACATCGAAAACCTTATTTTAGACTAGGGGCCCAGTGCACAAATTCGTGCATGTTGAAAGGAACTGTGAGTTGTGAGGCTGTGGTAGGCACAGGGTCAGGTCTTGGCCCATCCTCTGTGCCCTTGCCTAGCCCCACCTGCTGTGACCCCTGGTCACCTGTCTGCCAGCAGCCAAACTCCCACCACTGCTGCTCACATCTGCTGACAGCACTGGCCCAACTCGCACCCGCTGATAGTGTGGAGTGATTGGGGTTGGTGCCAGCAGTGGGTGCAAGCAGGGGCAGCACAGTCAGCATGTGTGAACTGCGGCTGCTGCCCCAATTGCCCCTCAGGAGCAGGGGCTAGTGGAGAAGCCCTCAGGGGCAATCAGGGCAGGCAGCCACTGCTCACACCTGCTGATGGTGCTGAGTGATTAAGACCAATGCCAGGTACCAGTAGTGGGTGCAAGTGGGGCTGGCACCAGCAGCAGGTGCAAGGACCGGATAGAACCATGCACATGGGAGCAAAGAATTTTCAAAAACCACCAGAGGCTCACCCCGATGACAGCGACCAACACCCCACCTTGGTCTGGCACCCCTGCTCACCTGATCCACCATCCTGCTGCAGCCAACACCTGCCATGTTCTGCACATGCCCCCTGGTGGTCAGTGCATGTCATAGCAAGCAGTTGTTTAGTTACTTGGTTGTTTCAGTTGTTTCATCATTTGGTCTATTTGCATATTAGCCTTTTATTATATAGGATTTTTTCCCCCTTGAAATCCAAAGAATCTGCATTAACCAAACTAGTTTGAGAAAGAATACAATTGGACAACTTAACACTACCTAATTTAAAGACTTATTATAAAGCCACAATAATCACTATGTTATGAAATTGGCATAAAGGCAGATATATAGATAATGGGATAGAATATAGAACCAGAAAATATAACCAAAGATATATAAGCAATTTAATTGTTACAAACCTTCAAAGCAACTTAAGTGGAGGAATTATAATATTTCCAACAAATGATGTTAGAATGATTTGACATCCATTTATTAAATAGGAATTTTGATAAGTACTGGATACCATATATAAAAGCTCCAAAGGGCTCACAGATTTAAGTATAATATTTCAAACTATTAAACTTCTGGAAGTAATTTCTAAGTTTGGGTTTGGCAAAATAATTCTTAGATATGATACTCACAGTATGATCCATGCAAGACCATTTTGGACTTTCTTAAAATTAAAGCCTTCTGCTCTTTAAAAGACACTGCAAAATAATAGAAAGATAAATCACAGAATAACAAAAATTATTCATAATCTGTTGTGATGTAATGATATCGGATAAAGAACTGAAATAAAGAATCTAATTAATCTTCTATTTATAAAATTCTGTTAATTATTTTTAAAAAAGACAACAGCTTTGAACAGATAATTTACCTAAGATGTATGGGTGGAAATTGTTTACATAAATCCCTGTCCAACTAATTACTCATTAGGGAAATATGAATTAATGTTATGATGAGATACCACAGCACATTCAATGGAATGGATCAATTTAAGTATAATATTCATATCAAGTATTGACAAGAAGATGGTATACCTGAAATTTTCATATATTGCTGGTAAGAATGTAAAATGGTAGAATCATTATGGGAAACACATTGGCAACTTCTTGAAATGTTAAAATATACGTAACATGTGACATAGACATTTTCACTCCTATATATTTTCACAAGAGAAATAAAATTATATATTTTTAAAAGTAATTATGAATGAATGTTCATAGTAGCTTTTTTTGGTAAGAGTCGAAACTAGAAATGACCAAAATGTTCAGTAGCCAGTGAATAAAGTGTGGTATCCATACAATAGAATACTACTCAATTTAAAAAATGAACATTTGGTGTATTATACTACATAAACACATTTTCAAATAATTATGCTGAATGAAGAAAGAAAGACAAAATAATGTATATTAGTAAAAAAAATAAGAAAATTAATCTGCTGTGATAGTATTCTGAAATAAATTATTCCTCACTAATTCTTATGTTGAAGATCTAACCCCCCAACTCCCAATGTAGCAATATTTGGAGATAGGTCACTTAAAGAGACAATTAAGTTAAATGAAGCTTTAAGAGTTGGCCTAATTCTATATGACCTGTGTCCTTATTAAGAAGAGAGAATGACATCAGGAACATACAGAGAAAAAGATATATGAGAACATAGCAAAAGCCATGGATGGAGATAGGTTTCCAGAGGTGATTGTCTGGCATCTTAATCTTAGACTTCCTGTCTGAAGAAGTATAAGAAATAATTTTCTGTTGTTTAAGCTACACAGTCTGGTATTTATTTTTATGACCGCTTAACAAACTACTACAGATGGTAAATAACAGCATTATTTATAACTACAGGCCTGGTGCACAAAAATTTGTGCACTCAGGGAGGTCCCTCAGCCCAGCCTGTGCCCTCTCGCAGTCTGGGACCCCTCAAGAGATGTACACCTGCTGCCTTAGGCCCGCTCCCTGGGCAGTCAGGCTTAAGCTGGCAGTCAGACATTCCTCTGGCAACCTGGGAGCCCTCGGGAGATGTCCAGTTGCCAGTGGGGAGCAGGCATAAGCTGTAGTCAGACATCCTTAGCACTGCTGAGGAGGCAGAAGAGGCTCCCACCACCACCGCTGTACTGGCAGTTGTCAGCCTGGCTTGTGGCTGAGCAGAGCTCCTCCTGTGGGAGCACACTGACCATCAGGGGCAGCTCCTGCATTAAGTGTCTGCCCCCTGGTGGTCAGTGTGTGTCATAGTGACCAGTCATTCCTGGTGGTTCTGCTGTTAAGGTCAATTTGCCTATTACCCTTATATTATATAGGATAGAGGCCTGGTACATGGATGGAGGCCGGCTGGTTTGCCCTGAAGGGTGTCCCAGATCATGGTGGGGGTCCCCCTTGGGTTCCTGGCCAGCCTGGGTGAGTGGCTGATGGCTGTTTGCAGGCTGGCCAAGCCCCCCAGCTTGGACCCTCACCCTATGAGGGTGGGGCCATCCTGGGTGAAGGGCTGATGGCTGTTTGTAGGCTGGTCACAGCCTCCAGTTACTCAAGCTCCCAGCAAGGCTGGCTGGAAGCAGGTATCTGGGGTTTATTTATCTTTTATATTTGAAACTTTGTTGTCTTGAGTGGAGGCCACAGCCTGCCTAGGCAGAGAGCTTCCTCCATCGCTGGGGCAACAAAGCCTCCTGTTTGCTCTAGCTCTGTGGCTGCCGGACACCATTTTTGTTGGGTTAATTTGCATATACTGATCTGATTGGCTGGTGGGAGTGGCTTGGGATGTAGCAGTGATGCAATTAGCATATTACTCTTTTATTAGATTAAATAAACCAGACCTTCATTTTCAACTAAATGGTAAATATAATATGTTTTCTTCCTATTATCCTATATAATAAAACCCTAATATGCAAATCAACCAAATGGCAAAACAACTGGCAGGGTGACCAGTTGCTACAATGCTCCTGTGTTGAGCATCTGCCCACTGAGAGGGAGGCGACTGGCGGTGGCAATCAGGGAGTGGGGCCGGCCAGCAGGTGGCATCAGGCTGCTAGCCAAGACTGGTGCCAGCAGGGGGCACCCTGATTGCCCAACCCGCTGGTTGCCCTACAGATGGCTGTGATCAATGGCCAGGCCTAAGGGCCCTACCCTATATACTGGGAAAAGTCTCTTAGGTTTAAAAATTAAAACCTGGCAAGGCAATTCTAACACTGAAAAAAATAGATTGATGCAGCAATGGCATACATGGACTCTGGCTTGCACATTTTGTGGTCAGCCCTAATTTTGACACTTATAACCTTGTGACAAAGCCAATTACTTAACTTCTGTCTGCTTCAGTTTTTTCACCCATAAGATGGGGAAAATTATATTACTGCCTCAGAAGTATCATGTTTTGTACTACTTTTTATAATCAGGGCAAAAAAAAAATGTAGCTGCCTGTACAACAGCAAGATGCCTTTCATCTGTTTGAAAAGTATGATCACTGGTGCATGTAGCATCCTGGATTGCGAGAGGGATGCCCGCCTGCTGGTTTAGGCCTGACATCTCCCAAGGGGTCCTGGATTGCAAGAGAGCACAGAATGGGCTGAGAGACTGGTCTCCTTTCCATGCATGGATTTATGCACTGGGCCTCTAGTAGAAAATTGTACAATGAGAAAGTTTAAGTGGCTGCTACATATAATGACGTGGATAAATGTTGCAAATATGTTTTGTGAAATAAGCCAGAGAAAAAGCATACCACTGTTGAATTCCATTTATTTAATTCAAAAAGAGGCAAATTAATTCATGCTTTTGAAGTAAAGTCATCGGATACTTTGGAAAAGGGTAAAGCCACTTAGATGAGATCAATTAAGCTATAAGTGGGCCTTCTGAGTCCTGGCAAAGTACTATCTCTTCAACTGGGTGTCCATTCAGCACAGAACAACCAAAGAAACAGCAATGCCAAGCTTTTTGCCAGCAGTTGAGTTCAGATTTAGAATGGGGTGAGTCAGTCTTTTTGGTGCCCAACATTAAATGAGACCTTTTACTCAAGCATAACATACATACTAAGAGTATATAACTTCAAACAGTTCAGTTCTAATATGTTTCCCGAAGTAAATACATCTGACATTAAAGATCTGAAGAAGCCTCTGTACCAAGCTTTCTAAAGGCTGGGAATCCATCCACAGGAAGAAATATTTCTGAGAAAGGGAAGTTCTGAACATTTCACTGCTGGAAGCTGTCCTCTTTCTCCTCTTGCTGATGAGATTACAGACTGTTGAGAGCCTTTCATTATTTAGGAAAAACCTTATATCTCAGTTAGTGTTTGAAATTCAAAACTGAAGACTTGCTTAGAAATTATAAAGAATTTTCTTTAAAAGAGGGCAACCCCAAAAAAAAGGGGGGGGGGAGTCACACACAAAAAAACAAACAAAACAAAAACACAGAACAGGAAAACATGCCAGACTAAGAAATGCATATATATTTAGGTAGTGGGTGGTAAAAGTACACTTTACTTATAAGTAAGTATTTTGCTATGATTTTATTACTCATGGGCTTATTATGTTTTAAGTAATGTCAATGCACCCATAATTATACAAACTGCCCTGTGTTCTTTAATTATTGACCCTGGCTCCTCAATAGATGTCTGAGGTTTGTTTTTACCACTGGAGCAGAAAAGTTTCTTGCCAGATTTTCAATTGCTCTGTCTTTGCAAGCACATTGAGCAGCTGCAGTCATTGGGCATTCTCAAGGGACATTTCTCAAAGAATTAGAACACAGCATTTAGCTAATACTCTCTACGGCTTCTTCCTACTTGGGTTGGGTTTCTACAAGTTAGGTCTCTGTAGAGTTATTATTTTTAAATGCAACTCTATAAAAATGTACATATCCAACTACAACCATACCCGGTATATAGGGTAGGCATGTAGAAATGTAGAATATTAAATAGCAAGAGCTTTAACAAAATTTTTTGCAAAAGTGGAATTCAAATGTATGTGTGATCCAAATTATGTAAATGTGTGTATATGTGTATAAAGAGGAGAGAGGGAGAGAAAGAAAGAGAGCAAGGGAGGATTGAGAAGTTAATCAACAAAATGGCTTTGTGTGATGGTAGAATCATAGTTTCTTCTCATTTGCTGCTTTTTATTTTTCTTTACTTTTAAAATCCATGTAATTTTCCTGTGTTACTATTTTTCTATAATAGTTAAAATTATAAACTTACTTCATAAAAATAACTAAATCTCTTCCTACAGATCTCTCTTTGTATGTACTTAGGATGTCAGGTAAAAAGCAAAGCTCTATTGAAGCTTACCATTCTCTTTAAATTCCATTCTACCATCAACTTATACATATCTAGCAGTCTGAAAAGTATAGCTTAAGATGTATTAGGTAACTTATTAAGTTACTTTTCCTGACCTCTTAGAAAAATATCTCATAGAAATAGCATGGAAAAGAATGTACATGCAACCTCTCCTATATAAGGATTGGCAGATGTAGGCTTACAATTTTAATAAAAATAATACAATCTAATCTAATAAGAGAGTAATATTGAAATTGACCATTTCTTCGGGATGCCTAAGCCACGCCCACCAACCAATCATAGCGGCTGTATGCAAATTAACCCAGCCAAGATGGAGGCTGGCAATCATGGAGCTAGAGTAAATAGCAGGCTTCCATTGCACCAGGAGTAAACTGTCTGCCTGGGCCTCTCTCTGCTCACAGCAACACAGTTGCAATTATTGAAGCCATGGAGCTGAACCAAACAGGAGGCTTCCGTTGCACCAGCAATGGAGGAAACTGCCTGCCTAGGCAGGCTGGACCTCTACTAAGGCAACATTCTTTCAATTATAGAAGCCACGGAGCTGAAGCCAACAGGAGGCTTCTTTACCTGCCTAGGCAAGGCTTAAAGCAACAGTGTTTCAATTATAGAAGATAAATAAACTCCAGAAACCTGATTCCAGCCAGCGTTGCTGGAACGTTGGGTCAATGGGAGCTGTGTGCAGCCTAAAACCATGAAAATGGCCTTCAGCCCATCACCCAGCTGCCCAGGTACCCCAGTAGGGACTCAAACCCTGAGGGAACTGTAGGCAGCCTGAAAACAGTCCTCAGCCCCTCACCTAGGCTGGTCAGGTATGTCAGCAGGTGGACATCCCCCAAGGGGTTCCAGATTGTGAGAGGGCACCGGACAGACTAAGGGACCTCCCAAGTGCACAAATTTTTGTGCACCTGGCCCCTAGTAATTAATAAATAATAATAATAAATATATCTCTGCTTTTTAGAGTTTTGCTTACTCACTACTATAAACCTACTTTTGTCCACCCCAGTAAAAAAAAGTGGTTTATAAAAAAAAACTGTTTTTGAACTATATTTTTAGAGGGTAGGACTGATTTTTAGTTGTTTAATCAAAACAAAATAGAAGCAGAGACATTGAATTATGCAACAGAGTAACAGAATTCAGAGGGGAGTGGGTGAGAAGAGATTAATGAAAGAACTTATGTGCATATTAGAGGCCTGGTGCACAATTTCATGTACGAGAGGGGTCTGGCCTGTCCACCCTGACGGGGGCTCATTGGGGCTGGTCTGGCGGGGGCGGAGGTGGACATGAGAGGTTGACCAGCTGGCCCTGCCCTGATTGGGGTTGGGAGGTCGATGGGGGCTGGGCTGGTGTGGGAGAGATGCTGTGGGCAGTTGGCTGTCATAGAGACTGATCATTCAGGTCATTCTGGTCATTCCTGCTGTTCTAGTCATTCCAGCCTTCTAGGCACTGGCTTTTTATATATATGGACTAGAGGCCCAGTGCACAAAATCTATGCATGGCAGGCAGGGTGTCCCTCAGCATGACTTGCACCCTCTCTTATCTGGGACCCCTCAGGGATGTCTGAATGCCAGTTTAGGCCTGATCTCGCAGGGATAGAGCCTAAACCACCAGTTAGACATCCCTCTCACAATTTGGGACTACTGGCTCCTAACTGCTTGCCTGCCTGCTTGCCTGACCCTAACTGCTCCCCTACCAGCCTGATTGATGCCTAACTGCTCCCCTTCTGGACCAATCATCCCCAACTGCCCTCCCCGAACAACCTGATCCCCCACAACTGCCCTCCCCTGCCATGACCTGCCTCCTCGGCTGAGACCAGCCTCCTCTGTGCCCTGTGGAGCTGTGGGACCACTAGGCCTCATTGTGAAGAGCAGCTGCCAGGCCCCACCTCCACTGTGCATGCAGCCATCTTGTGACAACTATCTTGTGTCAACCATCTTGTGAAGTCCATCTTGTGATAACGTGAGGGTGTGATGACTACCTAGGCTATTATTAGTATATACTAGAGGCCTGGTGCATGAAATTTGTGCACAGAGTGGGAGTGGGGGTGGTGGTGGTGTCCCTCAGACTAAACTGCACCCTTTCCAATCTTGAGGGATGTCCAACTGCCCATTTAGGCCTGATCCCACTGGTGAGATTGGGCCTAAACAGGTAGTTGGACATCCCTTTCATAATCCAGGACTGCTGGATCCCATCCTCTCTCCTGCAGCTTGCCCTCACCACTCCCCTCCCAGCCTGATCAAAGCCTAACTGCTCCTGTGCCAGCCTGATTACCCTAAATACCCTCCCTCTGCCAGGATGGCCCTCCCAACTGTCCTCCTTTGCAGGCCTGGGTCCTCCACAACTGATCTCCCCTTCAGCCCTGGGTCCCCCACAACTGTCCTCCCCTGCAGGCCTAGGTCCCCCTGAACTGCCCTCCCCTGCAGGCCTGGGTCCCTCCCAACTGCCCTCCCTTGCTGGTCATCTTTGACCACATGGGGGCAGCCATCTTGTGATGGTCAATTTGCATATTACTCTTTTATTAGAAAGGATATGCATAACATATGGACAGACAATAGTGCAGTAAAGACTTGGGAAGAGGGCAGAGCAAGGTGAACGAGGTCAATGGGAGAAAAAGGGGACATTTGTTATACTTTCAACCTAAAGATAAAATTTTTAAAAATCTATCAGGCAATAATAAATAATAGCATTTATTATTGACCTACAATTGAAATAAAGGGGTCCTAAACCCTTTATTACACTCTCCTTTCCTACCCTTTCTCCCTCCATCCTTCTCAATGTTTTAATTTTCACAAATGACTTCTATGTCTTGTTAAATATCTAGTATATATATCTTTGTCTAGCATCTACTTTGTTGCATTTTCAAATAGTTCTAAATTATTTCTTTCAAAAGTCACAGAGATTACCTAACATGCTAATAAATTTAAACTATCTTAAATGGGTGTTTAATGGAGTAATTATCTAGAATTACCTTTATGTGTATATGCTGATCATTTGTATCTTCAATGGTAGTAATAACCATTTATTCTTTAAATTGTACATCTTCTCAGTGTATGACATGACCACAGAGAATCAAGGCAATGACCTGGATAACTTAGGTTTAAATGAATTTTTTGTTCCCAATTTTTAATGGTTGGTAATTGAGTTTGTTTGTTTGCTTTTACTTGAATTTATAAAATGATTTCCTTAAATCTTTGTTCATTAAATGTATTAATTATAGTTCCAAACAATGGGAGAGTTGACTGGAGACTGCAAACCTGATTGCCATTTCTGGAGTATTTCATTTTATGTTTCCTAAGAACTCTATTTTCAGTGCCAGTCAGATAATGTCACGTTAGGTAATGCTGATCAAGTAATTTATTGCATTGGTTTCAATGGACTCTGCTTTACATTTAGAGGAATTAACAACATTCTATGTAACAATGATATCTTACTGATACCCTTATTCATTTAGAACTTCTTTGCAAGACTGAATCTTTTGAATAAATTTTATAATGCAAATTATTTGGGAGGCTAATTTCTACTTTAAATGAAATATATTCACTCTTTCAGGATAATGAAATATATAATAAAAGGGAAATATGCAAATTGACCCTAACAGCAGAATGACTGGGAATGACGCTCAATGCAGGAGCTTCCCCATGGTGGTCAGTGCGCTCCCACAAGGATAGCTCTGCTCAGCCACAAGCCAGGCTGCCAGTATAGTAGTGGTGGTGGGAGCCTCTCCCGCTTCCTCAGCAGCATTAAGGATTCCCGCCTGCAGCTTAGGCCTACTCCCCACTGGCAAGTGGACATCCCCCCAGGGGTTCCAGACTGTGAGAGGGCACAGGCCAGGCTGAGGGACCCCCTCCCTCAAGTGCACAAATTTTTGTGCACCAGGCCTCTAGTTTTTATAGAAAAAATAAATCTAGTCAGTTGGACTATTAACAGTTGATTTGACTTCCATGCTAATTTGGATTATCTGATATTAGATTAAATAATATGAATTTACTAGTTTATCTGAAGCTATAGATTGCCAAAAAGACAAAAACAAAAAACACTGGTTTAAATAAATTACTTCAGAAATCTTTTATATGAGTTGCACAATTTGTCTTTGTTGGTTGAGTGACCTAGGATTCTGGGCACTCTTTCAAACAAGAATTTTGGGTGGTTATGATAATTCTGCCACCTCCTCACTACCTTATAGTCACTCTTAATTAGTTTTAGCAGGTGGTAGTGGCTGACACAAATAGCTCTACTCCACCAACAATTGGCTATTTGTTCAGCAAGTGAAAAGGACTCAGTATAAGAAAGGAACAGAGACTAGCTGTGCAGAGGCTGTTGTTCTACTATTTTATTTTCTTTTTGACTATAGAATTTGTCATTTTTAAGAGATAAAATAGTGTCAGGTATAGATGTATATATCAATATCAATTTATACATATTTATATATATTAGTAATTATCATTTTATAAATTTATGAATTGAATTTAGAAGATGTAAAATAAAGATATTCAAAGAAATAAAGAGGGTTTTGGGATCTTTTACTTTTTGGCTAGTGAAAAATCATCTTTTCCAGATGGCTGTTTAATGAAAAAGTATATTTTTTAAAGGAATGGAGGCCTTTGTTATGTAACCCTTTTCTGTTAAAGTTTTGGAAATCCTCTACTGAAATACTGTAATGAATATCATATATATATATATACATATATATACACACACACATATATATATATGTGTATATATATATATGTATATATATATGTAAATGTAAATATAAATAAATATTGTCATTGTTTTCAAATGGAAGGAAACTTCATTTCAAATTCACAATATCAGTCCTGATGCTCACAGCTTATAGAAGCTAAACTATTCACTTACTATTGAAATCAATTTTAATTTGTCAGTGCCCTATTATCTCAACATGATCAACATTTGCTTTTTACCCTATAAGTTTATTAAAATATTATTTTTAATAAACTAAAAGTTGTTTAATTATTAAAATAATTATTTTTTACTTTGATTGGTTTTCAAGGAGACTTAATAAGCTTTGTTTTTATCCCTTGAATTTTGTCTTATACTAGAAGCCTGGTGCACAAAAATTTGTAACACCTCTTAGCCCATCACCCAGGCTGGCCACACCCCAATGGAGTGAGGATCCACACTGGGGGGCTTGACCAGCCTGCAAACAGCCATCAGCCCCTCACCCAGGCTGGCCAGGTACACCAGTAGGGACCCAAAACCTGAAGGGACTGTGGGCAGCCTGAAAGCCTGCCCAAGAGCTCTCTATGTGGTCAGCTGAGGCTGATCCCTGACCAGCATTGCAGCTCTGTTTATTTCTCTACTCAAGCTTGCTCTTTTCCCATTCTTCCGAGTTACTATTTTCAAAAATGTCCTTTAATAAGTACTGCCTACTACCAGACTCTCCCTCCCTGATCAAGGGGGTGGCTGGCCAAGCAACCCACCCCGTTCCCCCTGGCCAGCCTTGCCCCCAATTAGCCCACCCACCACCATAAGCCTACAGCCCCCGCCCATGGTGGGCCCTGCCCATGATCACCCCCCACCCTGATGGGGGCAGGGCCATTTGGCTAACCTCCTGCAGCCCCACCCAAGATTGCCCCCCCACCCTGATCAGGGGCAGGGCTGGAAGGCCAACCACCCATGGCCCCTCCCCCAGGCCACTGGCCCCTGATCTGCATCACCCATCCCATTCAAGGGTGGGGCCAGCCAGCCAATCACCTGCAGCTCCTCCTCCTAGCCAGCCTAGCCCTTATTGGCCCTGATTGGGGCAGTCTGGCTGGCCAAGCTCCTGCCATCTCCTCCTCCCAGCAGGCCCAGTCTAGATACACCCAGATTGGGGCCATGCTGGCCGGACCTACCTTTGCATGAATTCTTGCACTGGGTTTCTAGTTTTTAACATGTTTTAATAGAGTAGAAAGAGAATGTCAAATTGCATTTTTGCACTCAAATGGGCTATGTTTTTATTATTATATAAAGTGTTACAAAGATTAGTACATATATCTCTTTTTTCCCCTTGCCCTACCCCCAGCTTCCCCTACCCCCCAGTGTTTTGTGTCCATTGGTTATGCTTAAATGCATGCATATAAGTCCTTTGGTTGATCTATTACCCTTCCCCAACCCTCCCTGTCCTTCTTGCTGTAATTTGATAGTCTGTTCAATGATGCTCTGCCTCTGTATCTATTTTTGTTCACCAGTTTATAATGGTTATTATTATCCATAGATGAGTGAGGACATGTGGTATTTTTCTTTCATTGACTGGCTTATTTCACTTAGCATTATGTTCTCCAGTTCCATCCATGCTGCTGCAAATGCTAAGAACTCCTTCCTTTTTACAGCAGCATAGTATTCCATTGTGTTTTCTAATCCATTCATCTGCTGATGGGCACTTAGGCTGTTTCCAAATCTTAGCTATGGTAAATTGTGCTACTATGAACATAGGGATGCATACGTCCTTTCTGATTGGTATTTCTGGTTTCTTGGGATATATTCCCAGAAGTGGGATCACTGGGTCAAAAGGCAGTTCCATTTTTAATTTTTTGAGGAGACTCCATATGGTTTTCCACAGTGGCTGCACCAGTCTGCATTCCCACCAGCAGTGCATGAGTGTTCCTTTTTGTCCACATCCTCTCTAGCACTTGTTGTGGATTGGTGGAATCAATATCATTAAAATGTCCATACTACCCAAAGCAATCTATAAATTCAATGCACTCCCCATTAAAATACCAATGGCATATTTTACAGACCTAGAACGAACATTCCAAAAATTCATCTGGAATAATAATAATAAAAAAGATCCTGAATAGCTGCAGTGATCCTGAGAAAGAAGAACAAAGTAGGAGGGATCTCAATACCAGATATCAAGTTGTATTATAAAGCCACTGCTCTCAAAACTGCCTAGTACTAGCACAAGAATAGACATATAGATCAATGGAACAGAATAGAGAACCCAGAAATCGACCTGAACCAATATGCTCAATTAATATTTGACAAGGGAGGCAAGAACATACAATGGAGTCAAGACAGTCTCTTCAATAAATGGTGCTGGGAAGACTGGACAGATACATGCAAAAAAATGAAACTAGACCACCAACTTACACCATACACAAAAATAAACTCAAAATGAATAAAGGACTTAAATGTAAGATGGGAAACCATAAAAATACTAGAGGAATACAAAGGCAACAAAATCTCAGACATATGCCAAAGCGGTTTCTTCACTGATACAGCCCCTAGGGCATTGGAAACTAAAGAGAAAATAAATAAATGGGACTTTATAAAAATAAAAAGCTTCTGCACAGCAAAAGAGACCATCAGCAAAACAAGAAAGCCCACTGCATGGGAGAACACATTTGCCAATGTTATCACTGATAAAGGTTTAATCTCCAACATTTACAGGGAACTCATTTAACAAAAAGAAGATAAACAATCCAATCAAAAAATGGGCAAAGGACCTAAATAGACACTTTTCAAAAGAAGATATTCAGAAAACCAAGAGACACATGAAAAATGCTCAAAGTCACTAATCATCTGAGAGATGCAAATCAAAACAACAATGAGGTACCATCTCACACCTGTAAGAATGGCTATCATCAACAGATCAAATGCGCTATTTTTAAACAACATAATATAGTTAGATACAATACATCAGAAATATATTTTTAAAATATATGCTGATTTTATTTCAGAAAAATTTTCCTATAGAAAATTAAATCTATATACTTATAGTAGTATAGTTCAGATTTTGACTACTTAAATAAAATATCATTCAGTCTTTAAAATTTTATACTTCAGTATTTTAAAACTAAAACAGGTATGTGATATATGTGAAAGTTTGAAGTATAAAATTCCTCAGCATTCAACTTAGATATTAGAACATTATCAATGGCTACATATATATATGTGTTACCCCAATCTTCTCTGTATTACACAAAGATAACAAATATGCTGAATTTCACATTCAACCTTGTATTAATTTTTAAAAAATACATTTATCATTGTGCCAGAGTATCTTTTTACAACAACATAAACTTTACTTGCTTTTATATTTCACCTGTCTCATTGGAAATAAACTTAAAACTACATTTCTTTATACAAATGTCAACAGCATTTTTGGTTAGATTTTGAAATTGATAAACATGTAATATTTGGAAAGCAGAAGTAAGCCCCAAAAAGAAAAGGAGGATTTTGATATGTATGTATGCCTCTTAATGTAAATCATCTATTTGATGTGGTTACTAGCCAATAAAATTACTGTTTCCTGACATTTTTGAAGCCTCCTAATATTCTAAAGTCAGTGAAATTTTTGGTTCTCCACATTTCATATGACACTGTAAGACTTTAATTTCCTGTGTTAATCTGTTTCTTCCCTGTATACATAAGTTTTGGTGTTCCCGTCTGAACCTTAATAGTAAACAATGTATGTAAAACAAAAATGTAATTTTTATTAAATTTTTTGAGTCCTAAAAAAATGACATCTAAGTCTACATTGTCCCCATGTCCATAAAATTTGATCTGTGAAGTTGGGATAACCTGTATAAAATTTAGATATGTGTTGCACATGAAATCACTTTGGGCAGCTTCGGGTAAATTTCACAGGATAAGAAAGCTTCTTCAACAAGGCTGAAAATTCCATGTAGTGAGAGGGCTACCTGACAGCAAGAGAACAAAGTATCACCTTCACAGATGAGTCTGCTCCAGGTAATAGAGCAGTAGGAATTTATTAATTTAACTATGAAAGGGTATTCTATCTATTTATTTACTAGTATCTATTACTACTACTTTTAATTTGTGTAAAAATAGTCTGAAATTATTTCAAGAAAACCAATCCCAGAGTAAATTAAAAAGAATAATAAAAACTAATTTTTAACATGCAAACTAAGAATCTGAAATGAGATTAAATCATGATTTGAAAATTTATTATTACGTATTTAAAATATGAAGTGCTTTTAATGAGATAAATTGAAAATGAGGCTTTATCTTTATTAGTTGTAAAGTAATGCAGTGGATTACAAAACATAGCTGTGGATGCTTTGCATATTGAAAATGCATGCAATGCTGATTAGTTACAAAATTAAGAAATGTGCAAATATTTAACTTAAGGACTGAAGATAATTTTATTATTAATTTGCTATTCTCATTATAATATCTAATTAGAAATGAATTTATTCAATCTGATAAAGTAGACAGAAATTAATGATTTATTCCTGGCTTATGTTAGACTTAGTTTTAAGATATAGGGGGGGGGGAAAGAATGTAGATTGTTAATTTGCTTTAAATTTTATTTGTAAATCTAGCATTAATCAATTGGGGTATATCAGTGGAAAAAAAACAACAACAACACAAAAAAGCCGTGGTTGGAGTTGGCAAATCCTAGTTTCTGAAAACAGATTGTTAATTATTTAGGATGTTTGCAAGCCAGTTGTTGACTGCAATCAACCATGGTGGGAATATTTACATCATGAAATTCATGCAAATAATTAAAATGAGTTGTTTTTGTTTGTTTGGTTGCTTGTTTTGATTTTGTTTTTGTTTGTTTGTTTTGAGAACCAATTTACCAGTACACTATTGTACATATGACTTTTCTAGCACAAAGATACAGACAATAAACAATATGCTTAATATATAGTATATCATATTCTATGTAAAATGGTGGCAAGAGGTATGGTACACAAAAATACCATGGTAGTGGGACTATGAATGTGATAGGTGAGCAATTTGAAACATTAAATAGGTTAATCAGGATAAGTCTCATCAAATAAATCCATGAGGTTTACTAGGAAGTTAGCTATAGAAAAATCAAAAATTTGTCCTGGACATCGGGAACAGGTAGAAAAAAAACCTTAGTTTGAGAAATTGTCTGGTGCATATGAAGAACAGAAAGTAAGCTGCTGTAGCCAGGGCAGAGTAAGCAGGGCAGAAGAGGAGAAAGAGTAATCGGAGAGGTAATAGGGCCAGACTGTCATCTTCTGGAAGCTGGCAAAGGGATTTGACCTTTTTTTCTCTAAATGGAATGGAAGAACTTGCAGGTTTTTGAATAGAGAATGTACCAATAAGTTTATAAAAACAATCCTGACTTCTATACTGTATGTACATGGCACCAGCATTTGGGAGGCTTTGGGGCAAAACTTGAAGAGAAGCCTAATAAGTAGGATATACAACATTAATCCACATGAGAAAGGACAGCAGTTGATAGAAGGGTAAGAGCAAGTGTACACCATGAGATGTATTTGGATTCTACATGAATCTTAGAACTAGAGCCAAAAAGAATTCAAAGGTTTCAACTGCACAGACCTTCTCATTACCATTTCATCACTTGAATGTGAATATTTGAAAAGCTAAACTGCTGTCGTGACTAGTCAGTGTCCTTTATGCCAAAAATTTAAAGTTTACTTTACGATTATCCTTGTGAGCTAGTTTATCACTTTGGCTACAAGCTTAATTTAGGAATGTTACAACCTTTAAAATCCACTCTCTTGTCAATATTTTTGAAGAGTAACCATATCAGTTTGACTTTTTGCTAATTTAAAGTCCTATTATGTTTCTGTTATCACATGCCACAAGATGGTCTTTTTATCTAGAGTACCACCAGCACAATATTTACTATAACTACAACCAACCTAAGGTTATTAAGATGCATTTTGGATAGGGGCTTAAACATGGTGGCAGAGTGAGTGGAAGCTACACTGACATTATCCCAGGACAAAACTAGAAATACAATTAAAATACAGAAAAATCACCCTGAATAATCAACAGAAGACTAGCTGGAGAGAACCCCGATAACCCAAGGACAGAAAGTGGAAGCCTCACAACAAGAAGTAGCAAGAGTGGAGACACTACAGGGCTGACTGGGCTCCTCCCACAGACAACAGCTGAAGTTCTAGAGAGAGATCTCAGCTGTGGGGAGTTGCCAATGAGGACTCTAAGGTCTACCAGGCGTCCTCAAACTATGACCCACAGACCACATGCAGTCCGCCGAGGACATTTATCTGGCCCACTGAGTGTTTTTACCACTGCTGCTTGTCCTGCTTAAAATAAGATATGTGCAGTGTGCATAGGAATTTGTTCATAGTTTCCTTTTTTTAAAAGCTATGGTCTAGCCTTCCAACGGTCTGAGGGATAGTGAACTGGCCCCCTGTTTAAAAAGTTTGAGGACCCCTGGAAACCCTAAGCTGGGCTCCCCAGCCCAAAGAACCAGAACTGAGAAAAGTGCTCACAGAAAATCTGGCTGTGAAAAGCAGCAGGATTGCTATCTGTCATCCGGAGACAGCTGGAAATGCAGACATCCACCTAAATGCAGACGCTCTCCTTGGGCTCAGACAGAGGGAGGGCAGAGTGGACTAGAGCTGTGTGAGGAGAGTCCGGAGTTTGGGGTTGGAGCTGGGAGGGCAGCCACCCTGGGTTCCTGTGCTAAGTCATTCCCTCATGCTGCAGAAGCCATCTTTCTCTGCAGACCTTTGCTATCCATGCAGGTTTTCCTGGGGAGAAGACAGTTTCCCCACCCTGTTGGAAGACCCCTCACTTCACACTATACTCAATAGCCTGAGTTAATTGAGCCTAAAAAAAATCAGACTGCTGGCTGAGGTGGAATACTGGAGGCTTTGAGTTTTTGTTGAACTAGGTCTGGGCCCAGGTCTAGAAAAAAGTAGGTCCTGATGCATGATTTTGTTCTTTCCAAACACACCCAGCTCCAGCAGAGGGGGACATAAGCTGTGTATTGCTGATAGTTCTAAACAGGGTACACAGGGCCGGTCACAAACAGCATCTGACAGTAGAGATTAGGTGTCATAGCAGATTTACCTAATACATAGACACAAATGAAAACAGGCAACCAAAATGAAAAGATAACCAAAGGAAAGAATAAGAGAATTCTTCAAAAAAAAAAAAAAAAAAAAAAAAAAAAAAAAAAAAAAAAAAAAAAAAAAAAAAAAAAAAAAAAAAAAAAAAAAAACAACAAAAAACACCACCACAACAACAAAACCCAAAATAAACAAACAAAAAACAGGTAATAAAATGGAGATAAGAAATTTATTAGATACAGAGTTCAGAATAATGATGCCAAAATGCTCAACAGCATGAGAAAATATATAGCTACTATAAAAAAAGGATAGTTAGAAATGGAGACTATCATAGCACTAATAAAGAACACATTGGAAGGAATATACAAGCAGATTAGGGGAAGTTGAGGATAGGATCAGTGAGGATAGGATTAGAAGACAAGGTAGATTCATTCAGAGAATCAAAAATAAAAATCTATTAAAAAACAGGAGGACTGTTTAAGTGAGCTGGGGGACAACATGAAATGTAAAATAATAGTCCCATAATAGAAGAGATAGAAGGAGAAAAAAGTCAGCAAGGGATAGAGAACAAGTTTGAAGAAATAATGGCAGAAAACTTATCTAACCTGGTGAAGGAAAACTTCACACAAATCTCAGAGATACACAGAGCTCCAAGCAAGAAGAATTCAAATAGACCCATGCCCAGACACATCATAATTAAAATGCCAAAAATTAAAGACAAAGAGAGAACATTAAAGGCAGCAAGAGAAAATCAATTTGTTACCTACAAAAGAGCTCCTATAAGGCTGTCAGCTGACTTGTCATCAGAAACTCCACAAGTCAGAAGAAATTGCATGACATACCAAAGGTAATAGAAAGCAAAGATATGGAACCAAGATTACTATATCTAGCAAGGTTATCTTTTAAAATAGATGGTAAAATAAAGAGCTTTCCAGATCCACTCCCCCCCCCCAAAAAAAAACACAAAAAACAAAAACAAAGAGTGGAGGCCGGCTAAAGGAGTAAAGGAGTTTATCACTACTAAACCAGCATCACAAGAAATGCTAAAGGGACTGCTGTAATGAGAAGAAATAGAGGGAGAAACACAGGCATAAAGAATTAAAATGACAATAAATATGTAGCTATCAATAGTAATCTTAAATGTAAATGGATTAAATACTCAAATCAAAAGACATATGACATAAGACATCTGAATGTATAAAAAAGCACCCCCAGTACATAAGCTATATACAAGAGACACATCTCAGAACAAAAGACTCATACAGGATGAGAGTGAAGGGATGGAGTCATAAAATCCTAAAAGAAACCATAAGCACCAAATCTCAGACATCTCTCAGAGTAATATGTTTGTAGTTACATCTATTAGTGCAAAGGAAACTAAGGAGAAAATGGGACTATCTTATATAATAAAAGTGTGATATGCAAATTAACCATCCCTTTGGGATGTCTAAGCCACGCCCACCATCCAATCAGAGCGACTGTATGCAAATTAACCCAGCCAACATGGAGGCCGGCACTCAGGGAGCTAAGTAAACAGGCAGTTTCCATTGAAGCAGGAGTAAAACTGTTTGCGGGCTGCCTGGGCTTCTCTCCACTCCAGGGAACATATTTGCAACATTGCTTCAATCCTAGAAGTCTCAGGAGCTGAAGCAAACAGCAGGCTGGGCCTGACTTCTGAGGGAAACATTGTTTCATTATAGAAGCCAGAGCTGAAGCAGAGAGGAGGTTTCGTTACTTGCCTTGGCCTGGGCTTAAAGGAATAGTGTATCAATTACAGAAGATAAACAAACCCCAGGAACCTGTGTCCAGCCAGCCTTGCTGGGACATTGGGTTAATGAAAGCTCTGGGCAGCCTGAAAGTCTGAAAACACCCCTTAGCCCATCACCCAGGCTGGCCACACCCCAGTGGGGTGAGGATCCGCACTGGGGGGCTTGGCCAGCCTGCAGACAGCCATCAGCCCCTCATCCAGGCTGGCCAGGTACCCCAGTAGGGACCCAAAACCTAAAGGGACTGTGGGCAGCCTGAAAGCCTGAAAGCACCCCTCAGCCCATCACTCAGGTTGGCCACACCCCAATGGGGTGAGGATCCACACTGGGGGGGCTTGGCCAGCCTACAAACAGCCATCAGCCCCTCACCCAGGCTGACCAGGCATACCAGCAGGTGGACATCCCCAGAGGGGTCCCAGACTGCGAGAGGGCACAGGCCAGGCTGAGGGACCTCCCGGGTACACAAATTTTTGTGCACCAGGCCCCTAGTCCTATATAATAAAAGGGTAATATGCAAATTGACCCTAACAGCAGAACCACTGGAAATGACTGGTCACTATGACACACACTGACCACCAGGGGGCAGATGCTCAATGCAGGAGCTGTCCCCTGGTGGTCAGTGCACTCCCACAGTGGAAGCTCTGCTCAGCCACAAGCAGGCTACCAGTTGCCAACACAGCAGTGGAGGAGGGAGAGGCTCAGCATAGCTAAGGATGTCTGACTGCAGCTTAGGCCTGCTCTGTGCTGGCAAGTGGACATTCCCCGAGGGCCCCCAGGAATGTCTGGCTGCCAGCTTAGGCCCAATCCCCCAGGGAGTGGGCCTAAACCAGCAAGTGGACATCTCCCAAGGGGTCCCAGATTGCTAGAGGGCACCCGCTGGGCTGAAGGACACTCCCGAGTTCATAAATTTTTGTGCACCAGGTTTCTTGTGTCAAAATAAAAAGCTTCTGCACAGCAAATGAAAACATCAACAAAAGGAAAATGGAACCCACTGTATGGGAGAACATATTTGGCAATGATACATCTGATAAAGGGTCAATATCCAAAATATATAAGGAACTTATACAACTTAACAAAGGAAGACAAACAACCCAATAAAAAAATGAGCAAAGGACCTAAATATACACTTCTCCAAAGTGGGCATAAAGATGGCCAAGAGATATATGAAAAAATTCTCAAAGTTACTGATCATCAGAGAGATGCAAATAAAAATGACAATGAGGCATCACTTCATACCTGTCAGAATGGTTACCATCAACAAATAACAAGTGCTGTCAAGGATGTAGCAAAAAGGGAACCCTAGGACATTGCTGGTGGGAATACAGCTAGTGAAACCACTATGGAAAACAGTATGGAGTTTCCTCAAAAATAAAAATGAATCCACCATTTGACCCAGTGATCCCACTTCTAGACATATAACCTAAGAAACCTGAAACACCAATCAAAAATAATGTATGCACACGTATGTTCATAGCAGTACAGTTTATAATAGGGAAGATCTGGAAACAGGCCAAGTACCCATCAGTAGACGAGTGCATAAAAATGCTGTAATACATTTACACCATGGAATGCTATGCCGCAATACAAAAGGAAGCTCTCTTACCCTCTGAGATAGCATGGAGGGACCTGGAGAGTATTATGCTAAGGGAAATAAGCCAATCAGAGAAAGACAAGTGTCACATGCTATCACTCATGTGTGGAATCTAAAGAACAAAATAAGTAAAATAGATCCAGAGACATAGTAGCATGAAACAAACTGTGTAATCTCAGCAGGAAGGCGGGGGTGGGGATCACGGGGAGGAGGTAGGGAGTGGGAAGAATTTAACCAAAAAACTATTATGCATATATGCATAGCCCAGGGACACAGACAATAGGGTGGTGAAGGCCTCAAGTGGGGTGCAGGGGTGGCCTAGAAGGAGTCAATGTGGGGAAAAAGGGGTTATATGTGATACTTTCAACAACAAAGATTTAATATTTTGATTAATATTGAAAATATGTCTTTTTCATGTTAAAAGTTAACATATGTGTTTTTTAAAAATATATTTTATTGATTTTTTACAGAGAGGAAGGGAGAGGGATAGAGAGTTAGAAACATCAATGAGAGAGAAACATCGATCAGCTGCCTCCTGCTCACCTCCTCCTAGGCATGTGCCTGCAACCAAGATACATCCCCTTGATCAGAATCGAACCTGGGACCTTTCAGTCCGCTGGCCAACGCTCCATCCACTGAGCCAAACCAGTTAGGGCAACACATGCTATTTTGCTAATGAATTCAAGTGGTATGGTGTTTCTAATTTACTTAAAATTGAGATCTGTTTTCTTTAAAGTCCCTGACTCTACTAATAGAAATCTATTTCCGGCCACATTTCAAGGTACATTAGACAGCATCAAGTTTATCTATACAATGGTTCCATTATTGGAACATTAAATGACCCCGTCTTCATTCCAACCACAGCAGCTAGTCTTTGTAGAAATGAGCAGTTAGCAGAAATGTTTCCTATAGATGTAATAGATGAGCTGTGTCTGGATTAAATAATCATTATTTCATATATATAATGTTAGTTCAACCTTCAGAAAACCTTTATGTTCAGATAGCAACTTGTTCTACATAATAGTGAAAAGCTATACTCTATAAAAACAACAGACACTGTGATTTGAAGGAATCATCTTAAGGCATTTTTATTCATCAACTTTCCTATATGATGGTTTATAATACTTGGCCATAATTCCCTTGATGATACCTTGAAGGCATATTTCAATTCTATCACATAAGTGTTACTAATATGATATATTTTAAAGTAAAGTTTAAGTGTCATAAACTAATATAATCACCAAAAGAGAGTTTATTTGAAATGAGATATAATTAGCATACAAATTTAAGTTTAAAAACTATCCCATAGAATATATGTATAAAATTATTATAATTGGAAATTATTTTAGATTGTCACATTGAAACTATTGCACAAGAATGTGGTAACAAAGATCAAATGAAGTGACATAACTTGCCAGAGGTCATGCACATAGAATAATATTGAAATTAAATCCATCTTTGCTGAGTCCATATTCTAAGCTACTTGAGGAATGCCACATGTACCTTCTGGATTTCACTGTCAGTCCAAATTTGGTCTGAAGCAGTTTACAAAACAAATTTTGGTACTGTAGTTTGACATCAAAAAATTTTTTAATATTGATGCAAAAGCTAACAATTTAAATAGAACATTTCTAATACACTACTATTAGAATTTTAAGTATGATGTATACAACAATTTATTGATTCCTGGTAATTTTACTACTGAAACTTAGCATTTTTCTTGAATCATTTGAGTCTGTTTCTGACATAATGTCTCATCTCCCATGAATACTGTAGCATGGATTTCTTGAAAATATGTATAGTGTCCTAAATATCCATAATACAGTCATTAAAATCAGGAAATTAATAATGACCTATGACTATTATGTAATTTCTAGGGCCCTTTCACATTTCAAATGTTGCCATAATTTCCATTAGACTAATATGTGCTCCTTCTCAGAAAATTTGCTTCTTGAAACTCAGCTGAAATATGTTATTATAATAACTTAAATATTACATTGGCATGGTAGTAATGCATGGTAAGGTTGTGTTCTCTAAGTGTCCTATTAAAGTTTCTCCATATCAGTAGGCTTGTGTCTTAGGGTTTGACTTTCACACATGTTGCTATACAATCTTAAGAAATACACATTTCATTTTTTCTCTTGTCCCATATTCTCTTATTGGATCCAGCATATCCAAACTACTTCCTGGAAGCCATGATTACTATTGACTTTCCACTCACCTTTTAAAGGTCTTAGATGATGTAAGAAGTCTGGTAGGCCTGGGGCAGGGAAGAATTTCTTTCCTCCAGCTAGCATAAAATTTTAGAATTTGATTTGAGCAAAGACCTTTGCTCTAGAGAAAAGGTTTTCTTTTATGGAGAAGGCATTGTGCACGTGTCCCTGTGGTTACTTTCCCCCTCCCTTGGCCAGAGCCTTGACAGGATATGGATCCAATTTTCATAGTGAGAGCCCAGGGTAGGGTTCCTGGAGGAAACTCCCTGAAAGTGTGGGGAGTTTTCCAAGACTGAGGCCACCTGGGACCTCTTGCTCTTATGCTAATCCCCATTTGGCCTCCAGCAATCCATAGAAATTACTGTTTAAATGTCCCTACCAATTTAGGACTCCAGGGGCTTTTTCCATGTAAGGTGACTTGGTTGCTGTGAATCTCTGAACATAAGTCCTTTTCTGAATTTTGTGGTCATTGTTTGCCCTGAGAAGTTATTTTTCTCATTGTTATAAAAAATAGTTGTTCAGCTAGCCCATTTTCTTCTTGTAATAAGGACATAAATGATAGCTTATAAGTTAGAGATAAAACCAGATGCCTTTACTAATTATTTTAATGCAATTATTTTGTAGTATATTTTAACTAGGGGCCCAATGCACGAAATTCATGCACTGGGCAGGGAGGGGGGTTCCTCATCCCAGCTTGCCCCCTCTCACATATTGAGAGCCCTCAGGGGATGTCCTACTGATGACTTAGGCCTGCTCCCTGCTCCCCATGGGGAGTGGGCCTAAGCCGCAGTCTGGCCGCCCTTTGTGGGAGGTGACCAGCTTAATCAGGGGAAGCCACCAGCCCCATCACCCCACTGCTGCAGCCACTGGCAGTCACCATAGCTACCAAGGTGTTTTCATGAACATGGACTCCAGTCCCTTCACCATAAAGAAATGACAACTTTCTTTAGGCATTTTCAAGATGTGTCTTTCATAGGATATGACATTTCATTCATTCTTTTTTTTTTATCCTCACCTGAGGATATGTTTCCATTGATTTTTAGAGAATGTGGAAGATAAGGGAAAAACAGAGAGAAACATCAAAATGAGAGGAACATTTTGATTGCTTGCCTCCTGCATATGCCCTGACCTGGGCCCCGGCCAGGGAGGAGCCTGCAACCTAGGTACATGCCCTTGGTCAAAATTGAACCCAGACCCTGCAATCAGCAGGCTGACACATTATGCACTGAGCCAAACTGGCTAGGGCAGAATATGACATTTCTTAGCCCTCTGGCAGTGGACCTTCATTTTTTTTTTCTCCAGGAGTGTGGTGGAAAAACCCTAGATTGCCTTTAGGGATTCTTATTACCCAAGTTACTAAGAATATTACCAGTGGCATACAGGGAGCTTAGCCAATGAATGGTCAGAAAAGGTGTTTCCTCTGTAGTTCACTCCCATCACCAGCTCCACCCCTGCCCCTCCAATCCCAGCTCGACCCATTCCCAGCTCTGTAACCTCTGGCCTAGGATGCAGGCCTGTGCAGAAGACCCCCCAAATCCCTGCGATCGCCGGTCCACACCTTACCAGGTCCCTGAGATTGCTCCCTCTGCCCCTGTGCAGCCCTGCAATCTCTGTCTGAGGCTACAGGCCAGGGAAGAAGACCCTCAAACCCCTGCTGATCAATGGCTCTGCCTCTTCCCAGGTCAGCAGTCTCTGCCCTAGGTTGCAGGCCTGGGCAGAAGACCCCAAACCCCTGCGATCTCAGGCTCTGTCTCTGCCCAGGCCTGCAGTCTCTGCCTGATCCCACACTGTGATTGTGGGATCCACCCCTTCCCAGGTCCCTGTGATTGCTGGCTCTACCCTTCGGCCCTCCCCTTCCTCTACCACCATTTTCCTGGCTAACAGGCCTGACTACTTAAGTTGCAGGGCTGAGGCAGATGGGCACCACCATCTTGTAGCTATGAGCACCACCATCTTTGTCACAGAGTGATGACTAATTTGCATATTACTCTTTTATTAGATAGGATATGTGATTAAATGATAAATATTTATAGGTTGTTGATATAATTATCTATCTCTGTAAATATAGTTTAAGTGAAGAAAAAGTATATGGATCTAAAAGACTATGAAAATGCCATGAGAATTTCGTTGGTAAACAGAAGACTCTGGACATATATAGAAAACAGCCAGAAAAAAGATTCTTTAGAGGAAAGTTTATATTGATGCTCTTATCTCTAGTGGATTACCCATAATGGATTTTTGCTTTCCTCATTACTACTGTAGCACAGAAACTCTGCTTCTTTAAAAAAGCTCCAGAAAGTCAAGTCCATTTAAAAAGTCAGATTCACAGAACTTTGAAGTAGTGGGTGGTTGTAAAACCTATAATTGCTTACTGGGGATGTGACCATCTATGTGAAAATCTAATAGATCAACAGCTCACTGTGACTAATATTAGAATTCAGCAAGTTTGGCAAAGAAAAGGTCAAATTTTAAAAAGCTATAGAATTTTCTTTCTTCAGCAATGACCCATTAGACAATAATATGATCTGTCAGTCAACTTTAGACTCTCAAAATATCTAGAAATAAGTAGTTGAAAGTGGATACCTAGGATTTGGGGATCCATTGTATGCATGTCAAAATGTTACTGCAGGCAGATAGAAAGATATGCGCTGGAAGAGCTGGGAGAGGCAGCTGGGGCTTGGAGAAAATGAATGTGAGGCTTAACAAATTGAAAATAGACAATGGAGGTGGCAGACCCACATGTGAGGAGGAAAGATTTCATACCCCTACAGGACATGGTTTACTGTTAGCATAACACCTAGATGAAGGAACCTTGTAACTGAAGGATTTTTTTTTTTTCAGAAATAAGGGATGGGGGAGACTTACTGAGATGCAAATCAGTCTATAGATATAAATATCTCAAACCCTATCCAAGTGGGGCACTTGGTTTGGTTTTGGCCAGGTGAGTTGCCTGCTCAGGTCCTATCTCAATGTATTGTTTTCCTACAATTAAATCATCACATGCTCTTGCTGCCATTTGGAATCTCTTGTTCAAATTAATTCCTTTTTAAATATTTTATTGATTTTTTATAGAGAGGAAGGGAGAAGTATAGAAAGTTAGAAACATCGATGAGAGAGAAACATCGATCAGCTGCCTCCTGCACACCTACCACTGGGTATGTGCCCACAACCAAGGTACATGCCCTTGACCAGAATCGAACCTGGGACCCTTCAGTCTGCAGGCCGACGCTCTGTCCACTGAGCCAAACCAGTCAGGGCTGAATTAATTGCTATAAGCAAGACAAGAGCTGGGGATGCTGAATACTGCCTCTGTCTGGAAATTATCTCTGGCCAGAGACCCTCTTGACCATATTTCCTTGGGCTGCATTCATCAGTGTTTAAGTGTATTAGGTATTCTTATAGTTAATTTTGGCCTAAGAAATACCCACAAACCTTATAAGGCTTTCTCAAAACCAGGCTGATGTATGATTTTATCCCTGTACCTTTTTTCTCCCCCAACCCAACTCAGGTCTCAGAAAAGTTTTCCTGACTGAGAGTTCTCCTTGCCTATTTCTGTTTCTGAGGTGATAGGGTATGTGAGAACATTGAGTTATTTCTGAGCTTGGAAATGTTTTTCTCTGTAATTAGGCCAACCGTGTTTTCTAATTGTTGCCCAGTAAATTGATTTTCTACATTCTCTCAGAGACTGGAAGATAGGGGTTCTGTCTTTCCTAATGGTTATATTTTAAAGAGATGAATCTAAGATCCTTGAAAAAGACACTTCTTGTTTCTAAAACCAGACAGTGAGCTTTTGAAAAGAGTTAGAGGAAGAATATACAATGACACATTTTCTAAAATAAATTCTCTAAGAAAAGGGAGGTCATGGGCTTAGAGTTTGGAAAACATGTATCTAAAATTCAGTGATATATAGGGTGAACATTAAGACCATTCTAGTGACCTGGAAAGAAAAAACTGTTAAGAACATTTTGAGGCTGGGTACTTCAAAGGGATAAAAATCCACTTATTCAATGTGTATAAACATAAGAAAAGTTTTAATGACAGCAACTATGTAGCTTTGATAATTCTCATCTTGTTCCATGCCCCAAATCTTCCAAAAGTCTGATATATAATTTTGAGGACAAAAGTTTCTTCCTGAAGTAGCTTTGATCTTCATGGGTTTCCTCTTTTCTGGCTTGTGAAAATCTAGAAGAGACTAGGGGGAATTATGTTATTGGCATCCTCCTCAGTCTATATTTAGCAATCTTAAACTTTATAGCATGCATTTCTACTTCATCACCTGGAACAATTATTATTCTTCTAAAATTTTAACACTTTGAGAGACATAAATTTTATGAGTGAAAGTATCTTTTTGATTGGGTTCTGATGATCCATAAAATGTTAACTTGTGAATAACAAGTTATATCATAACCAGCACAATCTAAATAGAGGAAAAATAAGTCAGTAGCAAAAGATTCTTATACACATGAAGAAAATACTTTACACTTATTCAAGCTTATGGAGACTGGATTCCAAGATACAGATTCTAAGTTGGAGTTTTGTGTGTAAGCGTGGCCTGGATCAACAGCTCTGGAAAGGAAGGAAAGAAAGTAGGATTGGGCAGATGGAAAATTCAAGCTTTGATAAAACCCACTACTCTCCAAGGAGTTCTAATGCTAGAATGACTCTTCATAGTTGGCACAAGGGAACTATGTTCAGAATTGTATAACCCACATCAATCAGTGAAAGGATGTGGCTTGCCCCAGAAAACGTGTGATATTGGTCAAAGTGGCTTCTTGAAATTGTGGTCATCTATGTAGGGGCTGAGGAAAAAGAGTATATGATAACATCTTCACCAAATGGGACAAGTCTTTGGTGGAAGGGATGTCTTAGCTAATGACAGTGCTAAAACAAACACTATAGATTGCGTAGCTCAGATAACAACACTTACTTTTCACAGTTCTGGAGGCTAGAAGTTGAGATCAGATGCCACCACAATGGGAGTCTTGGTGAGGCCCTTTTCCTGGTTGTGTTCTCACATGGCCATTCCTAGGTGAGTGCACACACAGAAAGATATCTAGTGTTTCTCCCTTTTTATAATGTTTAAAAACATTTTTCTTCCTTTTTTTAAATGCTGACTTGAGGATAATGTTTTATTAATTTTTTTTCAGAGAGAGAGAGAGAGAGAGAGAGAGAGAGAGAGAGAGAGAGATCAATGTGAAACATCAATTGGTTGCCTCATGTACATTCACCAACCAGAGCTTGAACCTGCTACCTAGGTGTATGCCATGATCAAGAATCAAACCCACAACTTTCTGGTGTCTGAGATGATGCTCCAGCCAACTGAATCACCCAGCCTTCCTCTTTGTATAAGAACATCAATCCCATCATAAGGGCTCTACCCTCATATGCTTAATCTAACCCTACTTAACACACAAAGTCCTCACCTTAAAATATCATCACCCTGGGGATGAAGGTTCCAACATATGCATTTGGAGGGGCCACAGACATTCCGTCCCTAGCAAGGAGATTCCAGACGTGCATCTTTGTATGATAAACTGGTAGCTAAAATATATACTTTAAAATTTCAATCGCTGCAGTTTCAGTAGAATAAATAGAACCTTACTTCCAAAATAATGAATACTGGCAAGATTTAATCTCTTTAGAATATTAATTTAATTTTACAAGTATTAGATATTCCCGTGTAAATTTTCAATATGGTAGAAGTTCGAGGCCATGGGCAGAAAGCTGTCCCTATATTTTACACTTATTAACTGTAATTTGATCTAAAGCAAACATTTTTAAAGTTTTTTATAATTTCCTTTAGCTATGAATTTCCATAAACTTTAAGTACATTTAGGTTTTACTGTTTTTTAAATATAAAATGTTTTAATAAAAAAAATGAAACTGATCCCATGTTCCAATAGACTTCTAACCCTCAATCAGTAGAAATGCATGCTATATAACCCCTGGTTTAGTTGGCAGGAATCATAATTTTTGGGCTATCTAAGGTCATGAAAGGTTTACTTAGCCTATTGCATCTCTCCATTGCTGCCTTATTCCAATTTCTTAATTTCTTTTGGACTCCTAAGTAAGTTTCTACTTGCCTATCTGCATTAAAGCTCACAATGTTTTCTTGTTTTGTTGTTGTTGTTTTTTTCCCTTCCAAGCTTTTCCTTTTCTCATTGACTTTGTGATGCTTATTGATGTATCAGAAGGAATCATATTAATAAAGTGCATTACATTTGTCTTGATTAACTAGAAATACATGCATGGGATTAGCTCCCATCGGAATCATCACACAGGAATTTTAAGATATCCATTCCTAACTTTTTCCTCAAACAATACTGAATTAACTGCTCTGACATGGAGCTCCAGATGATTCTGATGTATAACCAGAGAAAAAAGTATGTATATTATCCACATACTGAGTTATAAATATCAGGAATCCTAAATCATTATCTAGAAGTAGAAGGTATAACTGGGATGTAGAATATTGAGATACTTCATCTCAAATTAAATAATTAACAATTTTTAATCAGATGTGGGCATTCAGAAGGACCCATCTTATATAAGAAAAGCATAATATGCAAATTGACCAGGGGAATGACCAGTCAGTGGGGGGCGCGGCCGGTGAGCAGGCAGCACCAGGCCAGCCAAGGCCTGTGTCAGTAGGTAGAGGGGAGGGGACAGTGTTCAGGGTGTGGTGGCGACAAGCAGAGGCAGAGGGGTGATTGGGGTTTGTAAGAAGGGTTGGCTGCTCGTCAATTGGTGCTGTCTCTTGATCAGCCCACCAGGTTGCCTCCCACAAAGGGAGGCCAACGGTGGTGGCTGTGGCGGCTATGGTGGCAGAGGGTGGGGCTGGGCCCAAGCCATCAGGTCAGTTGGACATCCCCTGAGGGATCCTGGATTGCAAGAGGGTACAGGCTGGACTGAGGAACCCCTCCCCCTTCCCCACTGTCCCTCCACCCTTTATGCACAAATTTTTGTGTATTGGGCTTCTAGTACATTTATAATAGCCTCTGCAATAATGGCAAAGGTGAAATTCTGCCTATACTTGTTAAAATCCTAACCTAAACCCAAAGAAGCATGTAATCAGTAACTGGGTATCTTGTAAGTCCTGAAAGTCATAGAAATTTAACCCTAGACAAAACATACTGCTGAGGCCTGCTTTCTATAGCCATATTAATGCTAGCTAATTTTGTACTTGCTTCCTAACTTAAAGAAACTTGTTTCCCTTGTCTGTGACCACTGGTATCTTTTCATCAATGACATTATCATCAAACCTGCAACAACTAGGAACATATTAAAATATATAGAGTGCACATATAGATATTCTTACAAACATATATTGAATAGCTATAAAGTGTACTTTTATGAATGTCTACTATATGTATTGTGCATAGTTTAATAAAAATGAGGTATTCCTAGATTATAATCTTAATAGGACCTCCATAGTTGTATGAGTTTTACCTCCAGAAATCCCACCAAGTTCTCATGTTAAAGACACAAGAAAAAAATCTTAGTTTCTTTTTTAAGGGGAAAAAAACAAAACAAAAAATACTATCTAATCTAATAAAAGAGTAATATGCAAATTAACCATCTCTCTGGGATGCCTAAGCCATGCCCACCAGCCATCAAAGTGGCTGCATGCAAATTAACCCAGCCAAGATGGCGGCTGGCAGCCATGGAGCTACAGTAAACAGTAGGCTTCTATTTTAACTGCCTGCCTAGGCTGGCTGAGCCTCTGCTCACAGTAACAATGTTTCAATTATAGAAGCCATGGAGCTTAACCAAACAGGAGGCTTCCTTACCTGCCTAGGCCTTGGCTCAAAGCAACAGTGTTTCAATTATAGAAGATAAATAAGCCCTAGAAACCTGATTCCAGCCAGCCTCACTGGGACCTTGGGTCAATGAGAGCTGTGGGCAGCCTGAAAGCCTGAAAACAGCCCTCAGCCCCTCACCCAGGCTGCCCAGGCACCCCAGTAGGAACCCAAAACCTGAAGGGACTGTGGGCAACCTGAAACGGCCCTCACCCCATCACCCAGGCTTGACACACCCCCATAGGGTGAGGGTTCGCACTGGGGGACTTGGCCAGCCTGCAAACAGCCATCAGCCCCTCACCCAAGCTGACCAGGCACACCGGCAGGTGGATATCCCATGAGGGGTCCCAAACTGAGAGAAAGCATGGGCTGAGCTGAGGGACCCCCCTCCCCCGAGTGCACAAATTTTTGTACACCAGGCCCCTAGTTTTGAAATACCCACAGAGAGTTCTCCCTCACAAACGTGTATGCAGCAAGAAGTCTTGACCAGAGCATTATCAGATTTGGAGGAGGGGGAATTTTCCAGCTCTAGCATTCCTGTATCACATAAGCTAGGAGGGGGAGACAGAGATATTTGTTAAGAACACAGTCTAAGGGCATGGCCCACACAGAGCCTGAAATATAATCATAGAATTATACAATATTCCCCCTCCTCCACACTTCATCAACCTTATCACATCACCAATACGACTTCCATAAAATCACAGTGGATTACATCTGAGAAAGCTGCACAGCTCAGACTATGTTTAGGGAATTTGTAGCAAAGTATAAAGACAACAGGGAAGATTAAAAACAAGGACATTAGAGCTTTGAGGTCTCTGGCACCTACAGCTACCACAAATATTAAACAGAGCACAACGCCTTGACAAATTAACATAAAGCCTTATGCTAAAGGCCTATTTGCTTGCATTCTAATTACCTTATACATCATGTTCAGCTTTCAACACAAATTACCAAGCATGCTAACAGGCAAGAAAAAGTACATTATAAGGAGAAAAAGCCAGCATCAAAAATAAACTCAGTATGACCTAGTTTTTCAATTATTAGACAGGGTATTTAAATAACTATGATTAATATGGTAAGTGCTCTAAATGAGAAAGTAGACAACATGCAAGAATAAGTGGATAGTGAAAAGCAGAGAGGTGAAAAATTAAAGACTCAAAGGGAATGCTGAAAATAAATTGTAAGAGGAACAAAAAATGTCTTCAATTGAGTCATCAGTATATTGGACACTGCTGAGAAAAGAATTAGTGAGATTGAATACAACTCAACAGAACCTTCCCAAACAGAAATTAAGAGAAAAAAGAATTAAAATATAACAGAATTGGCAATACTAAATGCTGAAGAGGATGTACAAAGCAGGCATTCTCATTTATTGTTGTGCAAATGCAAAATATTGCAGCAACTTTTTTCTTGCAAAGTTAATCATAGTGTTACTAGAATATTCAGCATCCATATGTCTAGGTTTTTATTCATTTTATTGGAAAACTTATACAAAAATCTATGCATCAGTATTTATAGTTGGATTGTTCATAATCATTCAAGACTCAAAATGATCAAAATGTTCTTCAGTAAGTTAATCGGTAAACCAACTGTGACAGCCAAACAATGGAATACTATTGCTAAATAATAAAAATAAACTATCAAACCAAAAATAGATATGTAGGAAATTTAAATGTATATTGCTTGGTGGAAAAGGCCAGTCTGAAATGACTGTGTACAGCATTGCCAAAAGTAGACTTACAGTTGTGAATTCATGAAACACACAGTTTATTCTTGTATTATTCTTATATTTTTCAAAACAAAAACAAAATACAGCACTTTGCCAACCCCAGTAGTATGTATGATTCCAATTATGTGACATTCTGGAAAAGGCAAATATAGAGACATTAAAATATCATGGGTAACAAGATATTTAAAGTGGTGAAAGTATTCTTTGTGATATTATAATGATAGGCACACAACATTATGCATCTGTCAAAACCCATATAACTGAAGTAGAGAAAGTATGAATAGAATATGTGCAAACTTAAAAAAGCTAAAAGTTAAGGAAATCTGAATGAATAATATATTGTTGTTTGTTAATAATAATGTAACAATGTTGGCTCATTAATAACAAATGTACGCTTACTAATGTAAGATGACAATATTAGGGGAAACAGTATAGGAGCATTGCAAACTGTCTTTATCTTCTCAACGTTTATGTAAATCACAAACAGTTCTATAAAAAATCCTACCATATATCATGATTAGAAATTGATATGTACATTTTCATTTGATTTTACTTTCTTGAAAATGAAATATTGCTGTTGACATTTTTCTAAATTTTATAGTTGTGTTTGTCTTTCTTGTGAATAATCTTTATGTTTTTCCAAAATTATTTAGTAGTTTATTTTTCTCCTAAAATACTGAGACTTACCCTGTTATGTTTTGGGAAAAGAGATGTTCACTATCTCTCCCTCCACAGAAGCCTATTTCTGTGATGAGCTGTTGATGATGATGAACTGTTCTGAAGCATGCACACGTGTTATATAATAAGCTTATATTTCTCAGATTTTATTCCTAAGTATTAAGTTCGTATGTATAGCATCCTAATTAATAGCTCTGCATTCTAGTCTCACACATACCTGGGCTCTTCTTAGGCTTGTGCCTCAAAACTTAGAGATTCAACCTGAAAATTATTCATTACCCTTAAATTTCACAAAGTTCTTAGCCTATTCATCCTACCTATTTGTAACACAAACTTTAATTGTATGTCCCCTGGTTGGAAGGACATTTGGTACTTAGGCTGAGACTCTGGGATGAGGTCTAAAAGTTGACTGTGGGATGAGGTCTAAAAGTTCACATATTCGTCAGGTGCACAAATTAGCTGGGGACAATTTTATAAATGTTTATTTTATTGATAATAAACGTCACACAATTTAGTTAATGTGTTGAACAGAAATTAACATTCATTGCACTAATTATGAGGGAGAGAAACACGATTTTCTCTGTATAACTGTTAAGAGATAGATTTAAATGATTATTGAACTTAATTTTCATTGATTTTCTAATGACATTCCAGTTAAGTAATTTAGAATATGAGGCAATTAGAACAACAAGATCATAATTTGTTTCTGTCTTCTCTCTCTCAAAAGAGAATTCTAAATTATACATACATACATACATACTACACAAAACAGATCTATCTATGCAAAGTCTCTTTTGTTGTTAAAAATAAAATTTGACAATGATGTTAGCATCTAGTAATAGAGTAAAAAACTGAAAAAAGTTTTATTTCTCAGAAGTTTATATTAAAATACTTAGAAGGCCAGAGAAAATATAAAATGCTATTTATGTTCAGTTGTATCAATTTTTCACTAAAGTACAGATTCCCAAAGATTGGAGTACTTTCAATTTTTTTGTGTCATAAACTAAAAAATTAGTGTTACACACATTTGTTTCAGGAAGTTTGTTTTCATCCAAAAGAATTTGAAGCTTTCTAACTCAGGTTCCATCAACAAACCATATGGTGTGTCCTCATCATTTTTTCATAAGAAAATAGCTAACGAATTATTTATCTTTCCTTTTGGGAAATTGTCTTTGTTCATATGCATAAATGATTTATCTTATTTTACAAAAATCAAATTAAATACTGGCTACATGCTTGAGAGGTGAAAGGAACAAACAATAAAAACCATTGCACACCATTGACAGTTGTTAGGACACCACATTTAAAAACAAACCAACAAATAAATAAATAGTGACTATAAATAAGAAAAAAGGATAATGTTAACATAGCTTTTGTGTGTAAGTGCTTTATAAAAGTATCTTCTGGATATAATTTTCTCAGTTGTTGAAATTTCTCTGAGTATTTTATGAGTAAAACCTAAAATGTGCTAAGTAAAATTTATTTTCTTTAAATAACAACTCAATTTGAATTTCCATGATCAACTAGATCAGCTAAATATAAATTAATTGTATATCCTTGCAATACTAACATTTTGATTCTTATGACAATCTTGTGCTATTACAAGGTATTAGGAATTTTAGAAAAACTCTATGATTTTGTGTCCATGATATCTCTTTTTAAAATCCAGACAGTACATTAATTTGTTTTGTTATAAGACACATAATAATCATTTACAATTAGTTAATATACAGCTTTCACAAGCAGCTTTAGTAAAATTAATAGCATAATGATTATGTAGATTACCATTTTAATATGTTTATTTATTTTAGAGAGGGAAGAAAGGAGAGGGAGATATAGAAACATAGAAATACTGATGAGAAATATTGACTAGTTGCCTACTGCATGCCTCCAACTGGGGCATAAGCCCCAAATCCAGGCATGTGTCCTGACCTAGAATCAAATCAGCAAGCTCTTGGTGCATGGAATAATGCTCAACCCACTGAGACACACTGGCCAGGCTAACATACAATTAAAAAATATATACTCAAGGTGACTCAGCCATATCATCTAAATTTTAACTAACGTCACTTCATAGACAAAGTAGTCATGATTTGGGGGCTAAAGATCTGGGTCCTCTGATGTGTGTTATCTTAACAACTTCAGGATTTAAATGTCTTGTCAATCTTTCTCTTACTATTTTTAAGTAAAAAATCCTACTTGATGTAGAAGATAAAGCACAATAGTTATTGAGTACAGTCACAACTTCTTCACTCTATGTTTACATCTTTCTAGCTATGCACACACAATTTCAAGTATTGTTTTGCTTTATAGTGTAGCTAAGAGAATGCATATTATTGGAATAGTGGAATTGGAATACTTATGATTATAAATAAGATCAGCCAAGTTGGCATGGCTCAGTGGTTGAGCGACAACCTATGAACCAGGAGGTAATAGTTTGATTCCCAGTCAGGGCACATGTCTGGGTTACAGGCTTGATCCCCTGTGTGGGGCATGCAGGAGGCAGTCAACCAATGAATGTCTCTCATCATTGATGTTTTTATCTCTCTCTCTTTCTCTTCTTTCCTCTCTAAAATCAATAAAAAATATAGTTAAAAATAGCTAAGATCAATTATTGATTGAATAATAGACTAGATGTATCTTTACTTTCAAGAATGTCATAAAAATACAAATTTAATAAAGAATTACTAAGTAGAATTTTCAATGAATCATTGTAATCTCTCTACTTCTTCCTAGTGTATAAAAATATTTCAAAAGAGATTTTATGACACATTTTTGGTTGTTGTTTCAGTTCAATGATTTCCCTACCCCCAAGTCTTGGTTACATATTTAATTTGAATATTTATTAGTTTTATTTATGCAGAAATCACCAACAGGTTAAACCAACCTCCTCCTTACCTGAATCTGAGTGTTCATATATTCTGAGGGAGGTTGTGTTTTCCGTGCCTACAGAAAGAGCATTTCTCTGAAGCACATGCATCTATTCTCTTTCAAAAGACAACCAAACACTTAGAATAGAGAACCCAGAAATCTACCCAAACCACTATGTTCAATTAATATTCCACAAAGGAGGCATGAACTTACAATGAAGTCAACACAGCCTCTTCAATAAATGGTGTTGGGAAAATTGGACAGATACATGCAAAAAAATGAAACTAGACCACCAACTTACACCATACACAAAAATAAACTAAAATGGATAAAGGATTTAAATGTAAGACAGGAAACCATAAAAATACTACAGGAATCCACAGGCAGAAAAATCTAAGACATATGTCAAAGCAATGTCTTCACTGATACTGCTCCTAGGACAATGGAAACTAAAGAGAAAAGAAATAAATGGGACTACATCAAAATAAAAAGCTTTTGCACAGCAAAGGAAACCATCAACAAAACAACAAGAAAGCCCACTGCATGGGAGAACATATTTGCCAATGTTATCACTGATAACGGTTTAATCTCCAACATTTACAGGGAACTCATACAACTTAACAAAAGGAAGATAAACAACCCAATAGAAAAATGGGCAAAGGACCTAAATAGATACTTTTTGAAAGAAGACAGAAGGAAGGCCAAAAGACATATGAAAACATGTTCAAAGTCACTAATCATTTGAGAGATGCAAATCAAAAAGACAATGTGATACCATCTCACACCTGTCAGAATGGCTATATCAACAAATCAACAAACAACAAGTGCTGGCAAAGATGCAGAGAAAAAGGAACCCTCCTGCACTACTGGTGGCAATGCATACAGGTGCAGCCACTGTGGAGAACAGTATGGAATTTCCTCAAAAAACTAAAAATGTAACTCCCATTTGACCCAGTGATCCCACTTCTAGGAATATATCCCAAGAAACTAGAAACACCAATCAGAAAGGATATATGCACCCCTATGTTCATAGCAGAACAATTCACCATAGCTAAGATTTGGAAACAGCCTAGGTGCCCATCAGTAGATGAATGGATTAAAAAACTGTACTACATCTACACAATGGAATACTATGCTGTGGTGAAAAAGAAGGAATTCTTACCATTTGCAACAGCATGGATGGAACTGGAGAGCATTATGCTAAGTGAAGTAAGCAAGTCAATGAAAGAAAAATACCACATTATCTCACTTATTTATGGATAATAAAGTCCATTATAAATTGATGAACATAGATAGATACAGAGGCAGAATAGCATTGAACAGACTGTCAAACTACAGCTGGAAGGCTCAGGAGGGTTGGGAGGGAGTTAAGAGATCAACTGAAGGACTTGTATGCATGCATATAAGCATAGTCAATGGACACAAGACACTGGGGGGTAGGGGAGGAGGGGGAAGGTCAAGGGGAAAAATGGAGACTTATTTAACACCCTTTATAATACTTTAAGCAATAAAACAAAATTAAAAAAAGAAATAAACAAACAAACAAAAAAACCTGATGAACAAAAACAGATCCAGAGACAGAGGAGCATTGATCAGACCGTGAAACCTCAGAGGGAAGGGAGGGGAGGATGCGAGTAAGTGGGGGAGATCAACCAAAGACTTATATGCAAGCACATAGGCCTAACCAATGGACATAGACAACATGAAGGTGAGGGCATGAGTTGGGGGAAGGGAGTAATATGGGAATAAGGACACATATATAATAAATTAATAAAAAAATAAAAAGATTTGAGAACTTGAAGATATAGAGTAGAAGCAATAGAGAATAGCAGTGCTTAAATCAAAACAGAAACTACTAAAAAAAAGACTACCACCATTGTCTAATATATATTTTAACAACTATCTAGATAAAAATAAATGGATATACCATGCCCGTTTTAAAATAGAATAAAATACTAAATAGAATTATACATACATGTATAATATATACATCAATGCATTGACAAACACTGGGAATAGAAAAACTTGTTGACAGCATTTTTCTCTGATTTGAGGAATATATAAATTTTTATTTCTCTTTTTTCTACTTTCCTCTATATTTATGTTTTCATCTTATGAGTATTTATTACATTTAAATATAGAATAAACTATTTAATAAAAGATCATTACTCTTTGGGGGTTATTTTTTGGCATCATACAAGAAATGGAATTTCCTCAAATAGCTTGGCTTTTCCATTACAGAAAGCAAACCTGCCAAACAAACTAAAGCCATCATCTGGCGGGAGTGACATAGCAATACCAAGTACTCAGCAAAACCAATTATTTTAACTAAAACAGTGATTGGCCAGATCAAGGACTATGCATTAAAATCACCTGCAATATTTATAATAGAATATTTTCATGGCATAGCTTTTTTATAGTGATTCATTTTGTTATGGTATCCAGAGCATTTCTTTAAGGTCAGCCTGGCCACATGCCAGTTAAAATCCTCATATCTTATTAGATAACGTTACTCTAGTTGTTCTTGTTGATCTTCTGTTAAAAGTGCATTAACATAACCCTTTAAAGCAAGTATGTCAAACTCAAAGGCTAACGCGAGCCAAATAAACAAGGTTTAAGTTTATGTGGGCCACAAAAAAACAAAAGCTTCAATTATCATAGAAACATAGGTGTGTTTCAATAGAGACATGCTGAATACAAAGGGATGAAATAAATGAGTAATCATTAACATAAAATAATAAACATTTTAATAAAAATATTTTTTCTTGAACATTAACTTACCAGACACTACATAACTGCATAAATTAATATGCATAATCTAAACAAACCTATTTTCTTGTTCTCCAAAAGCCAAATATTTCCTGTTGTGCACAGCAAACATGTCAGTCCAAGACTAATGATGTGGCAATCAGCTGGTAAAATATTCGCGGCTAGTATTAGTGGAGAGAAATGGTGCACCTGAGTGTAAGGTGCATAAGGGAAATGAATGCAACAGCTTATAGTAATCAGTCATTAGTGTACCTTGTAGTTTGTTATTAGTAATTATGTATAACAGGATATTATAAAAATTAAGTTACAACATTTTTATCAAAATGTTTTTTACATACTGTTATCTTGGCTGGATTGCAAAAATATTCATTGTGGCCTTTGGGCTGTGAGTTTGACATGCTTGCTTTAAAGGATGCAGGACAAATGTTAAACAAATGTAAAATTAAATATTTACCTGCCTAGCCAGTTTGGGTCAGTGAATAGAATGTCAGCCTGGGGACTGAAGAGTTCTAGGTTCAATTCTGGTCAAGGGCAAATGACCAGGTTTTGGGCTAGATCCCCAGTAAGGGGCTTGCAGGAGGCATACATCAATGATTTTCTTTCATTATTAATGTTTCTATCTCTCTCTCCACATCTCCTTTCCTCACTGAAAACAATAAAACATATTTTAAAGAAGAAAAAGATTAGGAAAAAACAAAGATTTACCTAAAACATACCCTACTAACTTCTGATTGTCCTTTCTAATATGTCTTTAGTATTCTTAATGTATCAGCAGTTTCAAATTGTCAATGAATCCTAGCATGCATAATGCAGTCTTTTAATCCTGTTCCAAGAAACCACCTCCTATAAGATATTACATAGAATTTTTCTTAGTTTTGGACTGTTCTAAGTATTGGACAATGATTCCAAATAGCAACATAACTGGGTAGAGCAAAGAATTCTCGTAAGAAGGACTATGTGATAAATGGATGATTTGTGTGTGTGGATTTAAAGAATGGACCCAAAAGAAGGCATTCCGACAAAATCCATTTTTCGAATGCTAACTTCTCAGTAAGTCTTCATTCAAATATCTGCACATAATTCCTGTGAAATTTGGGGACTCTGGGCATTTTCTAAGTCAAGAGTCAAAAATAAATTAAAATAATATTATAGGAAAATGTTTTAAAAGATAACAGTTTATTTGCAAGGGAAGATCCATTTTTAATTTGTCTATTTGTTATTGCATTAATTAATTCTCCTGGAGTCTTATTATACTGTGAAAATCATAGAGGAGAGGAAATTATTTGGACCAATATCTATGGAAAATAAGTTGGAATTCACTGTAGTTTCTTGTACTGTTGTCGATTTACGATCACATAGACTTTTCCTGAAAATCAGGGGCAAAAAAGCAAGCAAACACTCAAAACCCAGTGCGTAGCTGCTCAGTCACTCTCTTTCCTTAGAATTAACTAACTGCCTCTTGCATTCATTTTTCATGTAGGGTACCTGGTTGGTTTTTCTATCCCCTGAGGTAACAATGATGTTTATGGAGCATGTACAGTTCTCAGTGGTTTCGAGTTAAAGTCACAAAACTTTACCTGCTTTTCTTTTCCACTGCTGCAACATTTTTAGAGTGTATCATTCCTTTTGAGTTTCATGTAATGGCTTAGTCAATGCAAGCAGCTTATTCCTTTGGGCCATTGACTGGTGTTTCCAGATTATTAACTTTCTCTGTTAATTTGTCCAATTTAGATTTTAAACCTTTCTGGCCCTTCTACATACTATCTGTTTTTTTGTCAATTTTCATTAGGGCATGCATGCAGAGCCAATAATGACATTTCTATTGGTTCGTTTGATGGATAGAATGCTCAATAGTATTGGCTGGGGGGAAATAAGTCAGTGTTCTTATTGATAATTTTCCAGGCTCCCTTGGTCTAATTCTAGGCATTCTCAAACTCCCTAAGTCAAACCACATAAATCACATACCTTCCCTGAGATCAACCATCTTGCATCTTGATGATTGAACATCTGGATCCAGTCTGTTTAGATTTCATTTTATTGTGTGATGCCAGGTGCACTTTATGTCAAGTAAAGAAAGTTATAATGAGCTTTTGAATATTTATTGGGTTGATCAAGTTAATTTATTATCAAACTTTTAATATCAGACCCAGAGTAGTTATAGGTGCCTTTTAAGATATTGGTCACCCTGACTGGTTTGGCCCAGTGGATAGAGTGTCGGTCTGCAGACTGAAAGGTCTCAGGTTCGATTCTGGTCAAGGGCATGTACCTTGGTTGTGGACACATCCCCAGTGGGAGGTGTGCAGGAGGCAGCTGATCAATGTTTCTAACTCTCTATCCCTCTCCCTTCCTCTCTGTAAAAAATCAATAAAATATATTTAAAAACAAAAGATATTGGTGGAACAGGTATAATTTAGATTCAAAATTTATTGTATTAGTTGAGTAAAATTGAGAAAAGTGGGATGAATTTTTTAATTAAAATACCTTTTCTTTAAGAACTATGCTCTTTAATGATCATAGTTTATAATTTCTAATATGTTAGTAAAGATACAGTTTTATGTATAGTTCTTTTCATATGCATTTTGTGTGCTTTGCAGAACTTATTTATGTATCTATTTAAGTTACTTATGCTAAGAATACATTGTGCAACAAGTTTCAAATTTTTGAGTTTAAAGTAAAAAAAAAAATATTTAAGAAATCTTTATCGTCCTGCCTCATTGCTCAGTTGGTTGGAGCATCCTCCCTTGTACCAAAAACTTGTGGACTTGATTCTAGGTTGTGGGTTCAATCCCCTGTCAAGGCATGTACAGGGGGCAGCCGATGATGTTTCACTCACATTGATGTTTCTCTCTCTCCCTTCCACTTTCTCTAAAAGCTAATAAACATATATTCTCAGGTGAAGATTAAAAAAAGAAATCACTATTTAATATCAATAAAAGTTGTTATAGGGATCAATACTTTGATAAACAATTATAACTCTGACTAGGGGCCCAGTGCACAAAAATTTGTGCATTCAGGGGGGTCCCTCAGCCCGCCCTGTGCCCTCTCACTGTCTGGGACCCCTTGGGGGATGTCCATCTGCTGGCATACCTGGCCAGCCCTGGGTGAGGGGCTGATGGCTGTTTGTAGGCTGGCCAAGCACCCCAGTAGGGACCCTCACCCAGGGGGGGGTGGCCAGCTTGGGTGAGGGTCTGAGGGCCATTCTCAGGCTGCCCACAGCTCCCATTGACCCAACGTCCCAGCAAGGCTGGCTGGAATCAGGTTTCTGGGGTTTATTTATCTTCCATAATTGAAACTTTGTTGCCTTGAGCTGAGGCTTAGGCAGGCAATGAAGCCTCCTGTTTGTTTTAGCTCTGTGGCTTCTGTAATTGAAACATTGTTGCCTTGAGTAGAGGCCTGGCTGGCCTAGGCAGGCAGTTCCTCCATTGCTGGTGCAAAGGAAACCTCCTGTTTGCTCTAGCTCTCTGCCTGCTGGTCGCCATCTTGGCTGGGTTCATTTGCATACAGCTGCTCTGATTGGCTGGTGGGTGTGGATTGACTGGTGGGCGTGGCTTATGTGTAATGGAGTGATGGTCAATTTGCATATTACTCTTTTATTAGATTAGATTGCTTTGAGCACAAACATGGAAGAGACTGACAGCTGTCAGAGGGGAGGGGTTGAGAGGACTGTATGAAAGAAGGTGAAGGGGTTAGCAAAAACTATACAAAGGCACACAAACACACACATATCTATACTAATAAATGGGTAATATGCTAATTAGACCAGGACACCTTCAGGGAGACCTTCCGGATGTCCTTCTGGACAAAGCTGTGGTGGCAGGTCCAAGGCCGGGGTGGTTAGGGACAATCAGGCCAGGCGGGGAGGGTAGTTGAGGGCAAGCAGGCTGGTATGGGGGAAGTTGGGGGCAAGCAGGCCAGCAGTGAGGGGGGGCAGTTGGGGGGGAGCAGGCTGGCAGGGGGAGCAGTTGGGGGTAAGCAGGCCAGTGGGGGTAGCAGTTGGGGGTGAGCAAACCAGCAGTGGGGAATAGTTGGGGGTGATCAGCCTGGCTTGGGGAGCAATAGGTTGGCAGGCAGAGTGGTTAGGGGTGATCAGGCAAGCAGGTAGGTGAGCAGTTAGGAGCCAGTGGTCCTGGATTGTGAGAGGGATATCCGACAGAGATGGGGCCTAAACTGGCAGTCAGACATTCCCTGAGGGGTCCCAAATTGGAGAGGGTGCAGACCAGGCCGAGGGACAACCACGACCCCCCCCATGCATGAATTTTGTGCACCAGGCCACTATTATATATATAACACATAGACACACAGCCAAAGGGAAAGGGGGTGGGGTATAGGCAGAGTGGGCAAAGGAGTAAGATGGGGACTGAAAGGGATTTTGCTTAGGGTAATGGGTGCACAATGCTGTGTGCAGATGATATTTTATTGAGTTGCACAATTGAAACCTATATGATTGTTCTAACTAATGTCATTACAATAAATTCAATTAATAAAAATAAAGTTTCTTTAAAATTTAAAAAATTCAAACCACATGAATGTGTGTAAATACAATGTAAATGAAATACTTGTTTCTTTATTATTATGTTAAACTTAAATTAGTATGAAGGTCTTCGAAGCTCCTATGGTTACTAACCAGATTTATATGGTCCAGAGTTAATATTTTGGAATATTTTCTCATTCTAAGTAGGACATTTAAACTGTATTAAAACTGACTAAGAGAACATTTTATCATCAGGACTTAAGTGTTTCACAATAACTATACCATGGCATTTTTGTATTGCTATCTCGAAGTGTCAATATATTTCTTACAAGATGTCAGCTGGTGGGGTCTGAGATATTAGCCTGAAGAAAGTCACCATAAGTCAAAGAAATCAAAGCACTTTTCCTGGTAGCAGAAGTTATCTACTTTGACCTTTTTAAACAGAACTATGTTTTCATCAAGAAACTATTTAAATACAAGGAGTGATATAAATTTATACTTACCTATGCTTTCTTAAAACATGGTCATTATATTTATGTATTAGTTAATCAAATAACATTTGTGTTTTCGGTCTATTTACCTCTTTTGAAATATTAACATTTTAAGGAAATAAGAAGACAAAAGGTATGAGAAAGTCAGGTACCCTAATGTTCTTTTTGTTTAGTCTAGGATGTGGATTAGTTACATTTTTTTTTTCAATGGACCAAATTTCAAAAATTGGACATATGCATTGAATTATTTGAGCAGTCATATTGAAGATTAGAATTCACATGGAAGCTCATTTTCAAGAGTCAGATTAAAATGATTTCATAACTACATAAAATAAACATTACCAAATATCTCAGCATATTGTTACTTTCTCACATCTAAAAATTATTCTGTTAATAAATATAAAAATTGAAGGTAAGACATTATTATTATACAGTATGAAAATGTAATATTTAAAACTCAAAACAACCTATAATGTAGAAAAATCATGTTACATATACTTTTTAATGACAGATATGCACATACTAATAAAACTAGGATAACAAAAGATTTTAAAAGGATAGCAGTAAATTTTCAGTAGCATATGTGCTTAGAAACACCATTTCAAAATAGTCTAGTATTAATTTAAACTAAAATACTCAGAATTAATTTTCCTCCCACATGAAATATGTCAAGATTCAAGATATTACTAAGTAGCACACTAAATCAGAAGCAGGAGACATTTTTATAATAGCATGTAGTTGGTAATTATTGCAATTTACATTAAATTTTCAGTTTTTTTTCTTATAGCCGCTTTGTGAAAAAATGATACTCATTAGTTAAATCAAATTTTGTAGCTTCAATAAATATAATACACCAATTTTTTTAAGGAATGCTAGAACATTGAAAAATCAATGAATTAATCACACTCAGCAAAGACATTATGTAGTATCTGATTTATTGATCCTAGATGGGGAAGGGGGCAGGGAGGGAGTCAGAATTATCTTCATAGATTGCTTCAAATAAACATTGCTAACAAATTACTTTTTATGAATAGTTAGAAGGTTCATGTTTATAAGGTATTTTAATTTTCTTGTGACTGTCATTGTAATGAAAACATTTGGATATAAAACTATGATGCAGGTAATATAAATAGCTATTCTTAGAAACATTCTTTACTCAAAGCAGACAACTTTGTTCTCTGCCTCCTCATGATTCAAAAGGAGACAATCAACCTCTGCCTATTCCTTCACAGGGACAGATATGTTCTCACAATCTCAATTATGAGATTGGGATGGCAGGTAACTCAAACTTACATACAATATATTTTTGTTCAAAATCCTGTTAAGAGCCTATCTCTATGTTTTCCTAACCTTTATAGCCATAAGAATTTCCAGTTTAGCACTCAGCAAGTTAGACTTGTCAGTTATGGTATTTATATTATTTTGACCTTTTTCCTCTAGTTTCTTATTAGCTGAGTTTCTGCCCCTCTCTAAGATTCTAGATACCTGTGTCACTGCTTCTATAAACGGTCCTTAGAGACAAGTCCTCTGTCCTATGCCTGTTTCAGAGATGGCAGCTTTGAGACAAATCATTGGAGATTGAAGCAAGAGGCATATTTCAGGAAGATGCAGATAATGAGGACAAATGTCAGCAAGGCTTTGCAATAGGTTGTGTCTGGAAAGCAAGAAAATTCACTGTAAGTTTGAAGCAGCTGCACCTAAGGTCTAAAAGTAGAATCCAGTCTAAAAGCATGTCCCCAGTATCCAGTCGGTTCTGGGACGGTGTGCATTGCAGGAAAGAGGGTCAAAGACGTGAGTCAGGAAGGTGTTCCATGATCTCAGGCCTATGTACTTAGAAAATGAAGATTTGGCAATGTTACAGTGAACGTTTAATATAATCTTTCTTCAGTATTAATATCTATTGAATAGTTAATACGCACTGAGCACTCACTACCTGCCAGGGACTTTTGTAGGCACCAGAAATTCAGTACTAAACAGAAATTTACATTTGAGTTTCCAGAAGTTTAGTGAGTTTTTTACTTTTGATTGATTTTTAGAGAAAGGGGAAGGCCAAGGAAGAGATAAGGATGGGAGAAAAAGTTCAACTGGCTGCCTCCTGCATGTTCCCTACTGGGGATGGAGCCCACAACATGGGCATGTACCCACACTGGGAATCAAACCAGTAACCTCTGGGTTCATGGGATGATGCTCAACCAACTGAGCCATACTGGCCAGAAGAAAAGTTTTGTGTTTTTCAAAAATAACAAGACCAAGAATTCATTATTCAGATATAAAGTAATCTTTTTACCATAAAAGTATAATTAGTATAATTTTGTTTTCATTAGTTAGTCTTGTGAAAACTGTATTCTTGTTTCAATCTGTATACAATGAAATGACATTGAATATCTTTATCTGAGTTAGTAAACTATGAAAATACTTACCTTGCACAATAAATTAACTTTCATGTGATCATAACCAACCATATAATAAGCTTAACACCAGCAAATGCTAGCCTGAATTACCAATGTGCAGTATGTGTCTAAAATAAATAGTGACATCAAAAATAGTCTTTTTCAAAATAAAAATACTGCCCCGGCCAGAGTGGCTCAGTTGGTTGGAGCATTGTCCTAGACACCAAAAGGTGGAAGGTTCCATTGCTAGTCAGGGCACATTCTCAGGTTGTGGGTTTGGTCCCTGGGCCGGGCACACACTGAGGAACCTTTTAGACAAAAGAGAGCAAGGACATAGTAATCAACTTACGAAAATAATAACTACAAAAACAAAACTCAAACACACAAAAAAAAACATCAATTAAACTGCAAAACTTTTCTTTGCTAGACTAACAAAAAGGATTCTCTTAAATACTGTCAATATCAGTAGACAAAAGTATTAGTCATATATGTAAAGGAAATGTAACAAGACAAATTCTCAGTTCAAAAAATTGAGAATTAAAACAGTTCAAATGTCAAAAATTTCCTTAAAATGGAATTAAAAACTAACACTATTTGAATGAAATTAATGGTTTTCACACATACCTGTATATATTATTAAAAAATAAAATATGGAAGATAAATTTAAAAACTAAGAACAAATTTTACAGAATGAAAGAAATAAAATAAGAATTAATTAAGGTCAGGAAAATAAATAAAAGATAAATTATCTCAGAATTGAAGGCAATATTATAATGTGTTGAAGAGGAAAAAGTTTTATGAAATTTATACCCATATAGAAAGACTGTAGTTTTTCTCAATCTCAAAATATATATTTGGAAGCGACAAATTGTTTGATGTTCCTTTCCTAGGGTAATAGGAAAGGGATAGTTCTAGATCCCTCTCCTATTACCCGATCACTTATGATTATGAATAAATTATTTAAATTTCCTAAATCTCATTTTCCTTTTCTGAAAATAAAAAGAATAATTTTCTTTTTTTATATATATTTTACATGTGTTTTTAAGTTGGTCTGTATCTCTTTTATTAAGTTCAATCCATATATAAAATTTATAGTACTGATCTTTTCTTGATATTTCTCAACTATCAATTTTAATTTATGTGCTGAATCTCTATAATTTCTCTTCCTCCATCTTACCTCTGTGTCACTTTCAGGTTAAAGGACTACAAGTGTTCGTTCTGATGCTCAAGTTAGCAAAAACCTGTAAGGCGCTAGATCAGCAGCACTGGAAGATTGGAAGGCTTCACATACAGACGATGGACATCAAAACAAGGTCAGGTAAGAGCATATCACTTGGTTATATTATTTATGGAGAAAATGAAGCTGAACCAATTATCAGATTGTATGTACCTGCTTTGCTATGAACATTCAGTACTTACCTCAGAATACAGAAGGAATGATTAAGGACATGAATGGGTGAAGGAAGGGAGAGCCAAAACCACCTGGGTTGCCTTCTAATGAATGTCAATCACTCAATTCCTGAGCTCTAATGAGGACTTTCAGAGCATGCCTTCCTGTGTTTGTGTGCCTTTATCCACAGTGTCTTTGTGACTTCCGTATTGCATACAGAAGGTTTTAACAATGGCTGTTTAATTTCTTGGTCAGTCTTTTAAAGCTGTGCATTAAAATATTTTATATGATTTATTCTTCCATTTTGTTCACGAATTCTTTATTTTCACACTAACAATACATATGGTCCTTTAAGTAAAAATGTAATCCAAGATACTCTTTCCTATCATCATTTATTTTTCCTGTGAAAATTAATATAAATATTCACTCTCTCTGAGTGAAATTTAATGTAGATTGCTGCAGGACTAATGAACTGTACCGAAATTCTTTAAAAAGTATTCATGGTTACATGACTCGAATCAAATTATTTCAGGGGCAGGATCATGGGGGAAGGAAGTAAAACTGGGAACCAAACAGACCAGCTGGACGTGAGCTTTAAAATGTATGGATGTTGCTAAGACAAGCAGCTTGCCCATAACCAATCACTAGAAGGTTACTAAGGCAAAATTCTTCAAAACAAAACAACTAAAAGCCAGCAAAGTATTTATCTGCCCCTAGAAAAAGAAACACGCTCTCTTCTCTCTCTGGTGCATTGGGTTCCTGGGAGGGGACATGCTCCCTTGAGCTCACATGGCTTATGGCCATGTAGACTCCATATGGACTGATGGACTTTAATTAGCTTGGATGCTGAGCTACACTGGCTGCAACATGGAATGGAAACTCTGGACACTGGCCTGCTTTTGGCTCTCCTGGAACCCCAGCGTCAGGGACTGGCTTAAGGGGCAGGGGACTCTGGAACCCGAGACAAAGAAACTTCACGGATAACCCGCTTTGGGCCCCTACCTGCTGCTCCCTGTGGCAGGGAATCTATCAATTTCTCAATAAACTTTGCTTCTGCTAACCATTTTTGTCCACAAATTCACTCTTCAATTTTGTGAGACAGCGAACTTGGACCCTAACAAAAAATTTGGCATGAACTATATTTGACTTCGTTATGAATATCGTCACCTAAATTCCTTGTAGCCCATTGATATTCGGCTCTGAACTGTGCTTATTGTGGCTAACTGCAAATGTGCCTCTTATTCTCTCGTAGACACTTCAGTGGCGATGTGGCACATATTTCAGTTCTATTTATCTTGGGACAAACATGCAGTGGGTAGTGTTCATTTAATCTCTTTTTTATATCTAAAATTTAATAATCAGGTACATTTTAAAAAATGGTAGAGAGTTTTTCCAAAATTGAACTAACAACATGAAATGAAAATAACTCAGTAATGATAAGATTACCTTTTAGAGAAAGAAAAGCTATGATAGGAAAAGTATCAGTGAAGAAGTATTATCTTTGGAATGCTTTCTTATTTTTTATCAATAATGGCAAGCTATTCTTGTTCTTAGCAGAAAGAACTTTGCACTAATAATTAGTGTAGATTTACAGCAATACTAATAGATCTTATCTTAAAAGTCTAATTTTGTGGCTGTTTTAATTGTTTTTAAATTTTCTTAGAAGCAAAATCTCTGTAAAATAAGGTTCTAGTTGTAAGATTAGAATCTCACTTACTCGATATGCATTTATTTGAATTCACATTTAAATCCATTTGGAATTATGATCCCTATATTTATGTGTGCTTGTTCCTCCCTGACTCTCTCGGCATCTCTGCCTCAGGCATCTATCTTTCTATTTTCTGCAGTGTTTCTACTCTTTTTTGTTTGTTTGCTTGCTTGTTTGCTTGTTTTGTCTTTCCCTGTTCTTGGCAAGGGTATTCAGAAGGATTGGACTGCAGCTCTCCATTTAGTACAGTCTTTCGTCTATAGGCAGAATGCAATTACACCTGACCGCGTTTAATCGAGCAACTGGGAAATACCAATATGTGGGTACTAGTAAAAAGGCCAGGAAACACAGAGTAATTTAAAATATTTTCTTATTTTAGTCATACAAAAATAAAATAAAATAAATCATTAGTTGAGCATATGTGTGAATCTGTCTAAGCTACTTATTTTGAAAATCTATATAATTCATAAAGACTTAATGAAATAAAGTCTATTCACCTAAAACATCACCCAAATTCATTAGAGATGAATGAATAAGATAAATTCAATAGATAAATGAACAAGTCTCAGTATAAAAGCAAAAATTTGTGGGAGAGTCAGAGTTACTTCTTCCAATACTGTATTCACTCTTATTTTATTTTATTAAATTTAGAATGAAGTAGCAGAATAACTATAAAAGCAATTAAAATTTTATTTTCTTGTTATATATATTAGAGCTTTTGAAAAAACAAATGGAAAATATCTAAGACATATAATTTATTTTTAAAAGATTTGATACCTTAGTGTTAAACTCAATTTGTAAGGAGGTGGTATGTTTTTTACATTCTTTATTAGATAAGTTTTGTACCAGACATTCAGAACTGTATTACTTTAAAATTATATCAGTATTGAATCAGCATCACACACATTCTCAAGTAATAAGATATCAAATGTTATAAAATGATATATTTCTAAATTTTAAACCTCAAACAAAACTGGTACAAGCAAGGATTGAGCAGTTTTTTTTTAGATTTTTGTAATCATTACACATTTAATGCTATCAGAATAAAAATAACAGATAAAGGTGTGAATACACACATACACACACACACTCACAGAGTGAAAAATTTATGGAATGTTAACAAATAAGATAACAGGTGAAATGGAATTGCTTACTGTAAAGACCCATATCACCAAACAAAGACTTAATACAGTTTTGGCAGCCCCAGAAATGGAATTTTAAACCATCCAATCAGGAAACACCTTTTCAGCACTAGTAAAGCAATCCATCTCCCTGAGAGAACCTCTCCGATCCTGTAAAAAAAAAAAAAAAAAAAAAAAGTAACTTTTCAGTAACCAACCTGTATTTTGCTTAGTTTAACTTCTTTGTTCATGCATCTTCTGGCTATAAAAGTTTTTCATTTATATAGCCTCTTGGGACTTCTTTTTGTCTGGTAGAGTGGCTGCTGCTGATTTAAATTGATTTTTGCTCAAATAAACTCTTAATTTTTAAAATGTTTTTTATTGATTTTTAGAAAGAGAGAATGGGAGAGAGAGATAGAAAGAAACATCAATGAGAGAGAGAGAGAGAGAGAGAGAGAGAGAGAGAGAGAGAGAGAGAGAGAAATGGATTAGCTGCCTGTTGCACACACCCCTACTGGGAATCGAGCCTGAAACCTCAAGCATGTGCTCTGACCTGGAATTGAACCAATGACCTTTTGGTACACAGGACAAAGCTCAATAAACTGAGCTGCACTGGCCATGGTTCTTAAATTTTTTTAAATGCTTAAGTTTCACTTTTAACTTGAAGTCATTTCAATTAGTTTAACTTTCTTGCCCTCGCTGATTTTGCTCAGTGGTTAGAGCATGGGCCTGCAGACTGAAAGGTCCCAGGTTCGATTCCAAACAAGGGTATATTCCTGGATTGCAGGCTGGATCCCCAGTGAGGGCATGCAGAAGGCAGCCAATCAATGATTCTTTCACATCATTGATATTTCTCTCTGTCTCCCTCTCCCTCTCCAAAATCAATAAAAATATATTTAAATAAATAAATAAGTAAATAACCTTAGGTCTTTTATACATTCTTCATCCCTCATGGTTGTGCTATTATTTTATTACATGTAGCCTTTATATGTTAAAACAAGAGTTTATTATAATTATCCTATATAATAAAGAGCTAATATGATAATTAGACCAAACCACAGAACAACCATCCAGATGACCTCTGGACAAAGCCAGTCCTGGAGGGCCAGCTGAGGCTGTGCGGGGCTTCTAGCACCAGGTGAGGCTGCAAGGGCTGGCCGAGACAGTCGGGGCAGTGAGGGCTTTAAACTCTGGCATGAATTTCGCACATTGGGCCTCTAGATAATTTATATTATACTGTGTGCTTCAAAGAAGCTGAAAGTGGAAAGAAAAAAAGAAGTAAAAATTTATAGAATTTATTGTTTTAATTTCTTCTTGTGGATTTGAATTATTTTGTGTGTGTCATTTTCTAACTCTACTGTGGATTTGCTATCACTCACCACCTCAGTTCTCTATGTGTAATATATTTCTGTAGTTATAAAGAAGCTCACAAATACATTTATATAAATATTTTTACATATTTATATAACTTAAGTCTATTATTACAAGAATAAAGCAATATGCAATTACAGTATATTTCATAATTATCTACATAATTAACCTAACCAGCATTTTTTTTTGTATATACCTTAATAATAGTACAGAATGACCTGATTTTAACACATTGCACACCAGTGGTTTTGTTGCTAGCTTTACCCAGTGGCCAGATAAGTTTCTACTGAACGAGTACAAAAAATGTTTTACATAAATGTTAAAGGCACACTTTAAAATTAAATACCCATTGCATTTTGAAGTTATTTATTACATGTTCTTACAATCTACTATCTTTTAAAAATATGATACTTTGTAAAACACTGTAATATGAAGCAAGAATTCTCATGATCTATCTGCAATATGTTAACACTAGAGGCCTGGTGCACAAAAATTTGTGCACTCCTGGGGGTCCCTCAGCCCGGCCTGTGCCCTCTTGCAGTCTGGGAACCCTCAAGGGATGTCTACCTGCTGGCCACAGCCCACTCCCTGGGTGATCAGATCTAAGCTGGCAGTCAGACATCCTTCTGGAAGCCCGAGAGCCCTCGGGGAATGTCCACTTGCCAGCGGGGAACAGGCCTAAGCTGCAGTTAGACATCCTTAGTGCTGCTGAGGAGGCGGGACAGGCTCCCACCACCACCACTCTACTGGTAGCCATCAGCAAGGCTTGTGGCTGAGCAGAACTCCCCCTGTGGGAGTGCACAGACCACCAGGGAAGCTCCTGCATTGAGCATCTGCCCCCTGGTGGTCAGTGTGTGTCATAGTGATCAGTCATTCCCAGTAGTTCTGCTGTTAGGGACCATTTGCATATTACCCTTTTGTTGTGTAGGATGTAGAACTCCTTAGTATTTCTTGACTGGAAGTTTACCAGCAATATTTTTTCTCTAATTTTTCCAACGTTAAAATGTTTTTCATATATATATATATATATATATATATATATATATATTTCATTTATTTATTTTAAAATCTTTATTACTGAAAGTATTATATGCACCCCCGTTTCTCCCCCCCATTGATCACTTCTAGTCCACCCCCATACCAACCCTAGGCTTTCACCACCCTATTTTCTATGTCCACGGTTATGCAAACGTTCATCCAAGTTCTTTGGTAGATCTCTACCCACACACTCACCCACACCTGCCTTCCCTCTGAGGTTCCACAGTCTGTTCCATGCTTCTACATGGATATATTTTGTTCATCAGTTTATTTTGTTCATTGGAATCCATATATGACTGAGATCATGTGATACTTATCTTTCTCTGACTGGCTTATTTTGCTTAGCATAACACTCTCCAGATCCCTTACAGGCTGTCCCAAAGGGTAAGATATCCTTCTTTTTTACAGCTGTGTGGTATTCCATGATATAAATGCACCATAACTTTTCAATCCACTCATGTACTGATGGATACTTGGGCTGTTTCCATGTCTTAGCTATTATAAATTTCATTGTTGTAAACAAAGGGGTGCATACATCCTTTCTGATTAGTATTTCAGATTTCTTGGGGTATATTCCTAGAAGTGGGGTCACAAGGTCAAATGTCAATTCCATATTAAAATTTTTAAGGACACTCCATAATGTTTTCTATAATAGCTGCACCAGTCTAAATTCCTACCAGCAGTAGATGAGAGTTAGTTACATTTTCTCTAAATTCGAGCCATCATTTTTAATTTCTTGATTTGTTGATGGCAGCTACTCTGACTGGAGTGACCTGATACCTCATTTTTGTGTTAATTTGAGTCTCTTTGATGATCAGTGACTTTGAGCATTTTTTCATATGCGTATTGGCCTTTTACCATAGGTCCACTTTGGAGAAGTGTCTAGGTCTTTTGATCATTTTTTAATTGAATTGTTTTTCTTCCTTTTGTTAAGTTTTATGAGTTCCTTATATATTTTGGATATTAACCCTTTGTCAGCTTTATCAATGCCAAATATGTTCCCATACTGTGAGCTTCCTTTGATTTTGTTCACGGTTTCTTTTGCTGTGCAGAACCTTTTTATTTTGATACTAGCATTAAAGGGGTGAGAATGTTGGCCTTGGGATCTAAAGGCTCAGTGAGGAGGTCCCTTCACCATGTCGCGTCATAGAGGAGCTTTGCAAGAAGACTAAAGTTGTGAACCGGGAGGTGAGAGCACCCAGTGAGACTGAGGAAATTTCTTTTTCAGAGGAGTGGACAGTAAGGAGATAAGGAGTTTACAGTCCCAGGAATGGCTTGGCCTTGTGGGGTGAGAGCGAAACTGAGATAGGTGACTGTGGTTAGGGACAACTGGGCTTTATGAGGGGATGCATGGTAGCCCTGGCTGGAATGGCGCTCATACCGAACAAAGAAAAGAAGACTAATAGATGTGACAGCTAGATAAATGCCTCGGCACACAACATGGGGGAATTTTCAGAGAGCTGGGCAGTGGCGATGCAGAGAGATTGTCACTGTTGCAAATTTCGCTGAGGGGAGGGATGTAACAGGCTGTCTGCTTCTGCCTCTGTTTCTACTGGCTCTGCCACCAGAGTGGGCAGGACCAGCAAGGAAAAGGGGAAAAAGTTAAAACCACGCTCAGAGTCTGCCAGGAACTGTGAGGGGAAAGTCATCAAGGAGAGTGTAAGGATTAGGGACTACTAGGTGGATGGGGACCACCACTTCGTTGATCAGTCAGAAGTCCTGAACCAGCCTGTAGGTCCCGTCTGCCTTTATAACTGGGAGGATGGGTGTGTTGAAGGGCGAGTGGGTAGGGATGAGGATACCCTGCCCCAGAAGCCGAGTAATGAGGGGTCTGAGCCCTCAGCAATGAGCTAAAGAGATAGAAAACTGGGGAGAGGAGGGAAATGAGGAGGGGTCCTTAAGTCTGATCTTGACCAGGGCATTATGTCTAGCAACCACCAGGGTAGAAATATCCCACTTTTTTGGGTCAACAAGGGACACAGGTAGTGAGGGATCGGCGTCCCTTTGAAGGGAGGGTCCAGAAGTGGAAGGAGCAGGGAGGATGAAGGGCTCCAAGTGAGCTGCAGAGTGGTCCCTAGTTTGGTGAGGATATCTCGTCCTAACAGCGGCACAGGGCATAAAGGCATGACTAAGAACAAGTGGGTTATAGGGCTACCATCAAGGTGGTCAGTGGTCAGGTAGATTTGCTGTCAAAGCCCATGACTGAAATTGTGGAAGGAAAAATGAGCCCTGAAAAAGAGGGTAGGGCAGAGAAGGTATCCCCCGTGTTGACCAGGAAGGAGACCCGCTTACCTGCTACCTTCAGCGTTACCCTGGGCTTGGTGAGGGTGATGAGGGTCATCGAGTCCGGGCTCCTTCAGTCTTTGGCCAGTCCCAGCATGGCCAGCGGCAGGTCATGACCTGGCAGGGTGAACCCTCCATGTCGGGGCCCAGAGAGCCCACCACTTTTCCAGGGGCAGTCACTTTTCCAGTGGCCACTTTGCCCACATGCTGGGCAGGGCTTGGTTGGAGCCTGGGGAGGGGGCACAGCTTTGCCCAGTGGCCTTCATTTCTGCATTTGAAGCATTCTCTAGATGATGTTTGTCCTCTTGTTGCACCCCCACCGTGTACAGCCCCCTTGGGGCCATGGGCGGCTGCCATCGGCCACAGGGACCCAACCAAGGCTTGAGTTTGCAGGTCTACCTTCTATCAAAGGCGGGCCTCCCATTCTGACTTTGCCTGCTCCTCATGGGCATTAAAAACCTTAAAGGCCATGTTCACTAGATCTTGGAGCAGGGTCTGAGGGCCATCCTCAGCCTTTTTTAGACTCCCAGTCCAGCTCCTGGCGAGGAATGGCCTGGGCCCCCACTGGCATGTTGGCATCTGTAAGGTGAACTTGATCTGTGTGGTCCATTGCTGCCCCCAAGACTCTCTCCTTTCCATTTGACATTAGGGTGGAAGAATGAATGTCATGCCAATGAGGTCATAGGCCTGAAAGAAGTATTGGAATTAGAGAGGGGGTGGAGTCAGAGTCAGCAGATAAGGGAGAAGGCATTGCAGGGGGAAGGTCGGGTAAGGAGGGAGGAGTAGAGGGTGCCAATGGTGAGGCAGAAGGAGCTTTGAGAAAGGACCTGGGTAGGGAGGCAGACAAGTTGGAGGTGAGAAAAGATTTTTCTGGGGCTCAGATAAGGCAGAGAGTGAAGGAGTATTGGTAGGCAGAGTAGGTTTCTCACGAGCCAGGAAAACCTGGGCCGTGGAGCAGGAGGAGCAGAGGGACTGATGGGAATGCAAATAGAGAAAGGCTTGGGCACATGGGACCTCGAGCCACTTCCTGGTTCGTTGGCAGAAATTACTGAGAACAGTAAGGATGTTAAAATCAAAGGTCCCATTTTCGGGTCAACTTGACCCATTGTCCAACTCATACTGAGGCCATGCCACGTTGGAGAAGTAAATGAGGCATTTAGGATGAAGATCTGGGACAGGCCTAGTTTTAGCCAGGTTGGCGAGCAGGCACCAGAGGTGTGCTAAGGTCAGGTTTAGAATTTTTGATTCCCCATGCTCAATACCTGAGGTCAGTAGCCAGGGCTGAAGGGCGAGTATCTCAGCTGTTCAACCAGGGCCACAGACTGACGGAGGAACTGGGGGAGGGACATCTCCACTAGCTCCTGGGTTCGGAGGACCCTTCCTGGAAGGGTCTGGAGAACGGGGCAATCTCTGATACAGCCGTGCTTTAGGGACAGAGATGCCGGAAGACAACCTCAGGGATTGACATGGGTCAGGACTCACCACTGATGCTGTCAAGCCAGGAAAGAAGCCAGGAGATCCTGAGTCATGAGAAGGGAGAGGAGGGCACCCCAAACCATGGAGGGACAGCTGGATGGAGTGCTCACACCTCTCGGGTTTTTGGCACCAAATGTGAGGTTCGCGGCGCAGGAAACTGAGTCAGAGTCAGGCAGATTGAAGGAGGGGAATTTATTCTGCGCTCCCTGGAGAGGTCCACAGGTCCTGGGGTGGGGCCAGTGGAGTCGCACCGAGAGGGAGTAAGGGGCATTTGTTAATACAGCTGTTCAGTGAGGGCAGGGGAGCATGAGCTGTGGGAGTTCCCACCATGGGGGTCTTCCTGGTTTCCAGGAAGGAATCCATGTCACCATCTGTCTGGCGCACTGGCCTGTTAGGAATTCCAGGGAGGCCTCAGTATCTGCATCGTCATCTGCCTTGCGGGGGCATGCATCAGCTCCTGGACCCCGCTTTGACCTAACAGTTTCTTCATGGAGTCTTTTGGGTTTTCTATGGGCAATATCATGTCATCTGTGAATAATAAGTGTCTATTTTCTCCTTTCCTATTTGGATGTCTTTTATTTTATTTTCTTGTCTGATAAGAGTGGTGAAAGTGGGCATCCTTGTTTTCTTCCTGTTCTCAGTGGAAATGGCTTTAGTTTTTGACCAACGAGTATGATGTTGGCTATAGGTTTGTCATATATGTCATATATGGCTATAGGTTTATCATGTTGAAATATGTTCCCTCTATTCTCACTTTGCTGAGAGTTTTTACCAAAAATGGGTGTTGGATTTTGTCAAATGATTTTTTCTGTATCCAGTGATATGATCATGTGATTTTTATGTTTTCATTTGTTTATGAGATGTATCACGTTTATTGATTTGTGAAGATTGTACAAGCCTTACATTCTTGGACTAAATCCCACTTTGTCTGGTTTATGATATTTTTTAATATATTGATGGATCTGATTTGCTAATATTTTGTAGGTTTTATCATCTGTGTTCATCAGGAATATTGGCTTGTAAATCTCTTTTATTGTAGTGTCTTTTTCTGGTTTTGGAGCTAGGTTAATCTGGCCTCATAAAAAGAGCTTGTATGTGTTACTTCCTCTTGGATTTCTTTGGAATAGCTTGAGGATTACAGATGTTAGTTTTTTATTTTTATTGTTTAAAGTACTACAAGTAGTAGTATATATGTCTCCTTTTCCCCACATTGACCTCCCCCCAGCCTCCCCTACTGCTTGGCATATGCCCTCCCCCTCTTCCCCCGTGAAGCTGTACAGACCAGGGCTTTCGTTTGCTGGGAGTTTTTAAATTACTGTTTCAATTTCATTAGTTGTTATTAGCCTATTCAACTTTTTTATTCTTCCTGATTCACTTTTGGAAGATGGTATTTTTAAAGGAATTTGTCCATTTCATCCACATTTTCCAGGTTGTTAGCATAGTATTTTCTTATAATTCTTTATATTTCACTGGTATCAGTTGTTATTTCACCACTTTTGTTTATGATATGAATGTTTTGGGTGTTTCTACTATAGTTGATTTCTAATTTCATTCCATTGTGATCTGAGGAGATGCTTGATATGACTTCAATCTAAGATACAGAAAAATCACCCTGAATACTCAACTGAAAACTAGCTGGGGAGACCCTGCTATCCAAAACAGGAAGTGGAGACTGCATAGAGACTGAGCTTTACCATTCAAAAAGCTTTTGCCTGGGGGGGGGGGGGGAGGGCAATTACCCCAATCTTTTGGAAAACTTTTCACCTCACCCTGTGGTCAGTTTCCTTAGGGCAATTAAGCCTGAATAACAATCAGACAATCAGACAGCAGGCAAATGCAGGTTTCTGGAGGCTTTGAGTCCTTGCCTGAACTTATTCTGGCCTGGGAGCTAGGAAAAGCAGACATCATTGCAATTCTGGGTCTTATGCAAAGGCACCCACCTACAGTGGTGGGAGCCACAAGCTGTGGATTGCTGATAGTTTCAAAAAGGGTACTCAGTCACAAACAGCATTTAACATTGTCCTGCACTAGAGACTTGGGAAATAGCACATCTACCTAAAATATAGTCACAAGCAAAACAGGCAGTGATCTAGTAAAGCTATAAATGGTGATGGCTTATTGTGGAGGCATAATCATGAAATTTTCTATACTGGAAGATAGCCTCTGCAATAAACACTAATTATATAAGCCTAACCAATGGACAGACATCAGGGGGGTAAGGACATGGGTTGGAGGATGGAGGGGAGGGGCAATGGAAGGATAAGGACACATATGTAATACCTTAATCAATAAAGAAAAAAAACAACAACAATAGGTCACTGGCTAAGAAATGTAAGACATTTTCTGTTTGAGAAAATTGTATGTAATCATTCAAAGTCATGTCATAAAAAAATGTTTATTGCCCTAGCCAGTTTTCTCAGTGGTTAGAGCATCAGCCCATGGACTAAAGCAGCAGTTCTCAACTTGTGGGTCGCTACCTCTTTGGCTGTTGAATGACGCTTTCACAGGGGTGGTCTAAGACCATCCTGCATATCAGATATTTACAACATGATTCATAACAGTAGCAACATTACAGTTATGAAGTAACAACGAAAATAATTTTATGGTTGGGTCACAACATGAGGAACTGAATTTAAAGGGCCAGAAGGTTGAGAACCATTGGACTAAAGGGTCCAGGGTTCAATTCTGGTGAAGGGCACATACCTAGCTTGCAGGCTCTATCCCTGGTCCTGGTTGGGGCACAAGCGGGAGGCAATCAATTGATGTGTCTTTCTCATATCAATATTTCTCTCTCTCCCCTTCCCTTCCACTCTCTCTAAAATCAATAGAAAATATACTTGGGTGAGATTATATATATATATATATATATATATATATATATATATATATATATATATAGTCACTATACTGCAAACTTCAAGAGCAGGTTTAGGTGAGTATATACTAGTACACTATTATTTTTATTAAGTATACTAGGGGCCCGGTGCACAAAAATTTGTGCACTCGGGGTGGAGGGAGTCCCTCAGCCCGGCCTGTGCCCTCTCACAGTCTGGGACCCCTCAATGGATGTCCTATGATGGCCCCAGTCTGCCAGGCGCCTTGTGTGTATATGTGTGTGTGTGTCACCACTGGAGACCTGCCCCCAGCCGCATCTGAGGCTCGGAGCAGTCCTCCTGTGGGTGTCTACCTGCTGGGGGCCTGTCCCCAGGCACACCATCAAGGCTTGGAGCAGGCACCCCCTCTATGTTGATCTCTCAGACTCTTGCCCTCCCCTGCATGTTGTTCTCTTTTTTGAGCTGTGGCCAGGGCTGGGTGCTGCCTGACTCCCAAGCTTGCCTACTGCCCATCTTCCTTCAGCCACCAGAAAGCAGGGAAAACCCCGCCTTGTGGTCAGGCCAGTCTTTTCCTGCTCCCTGATCCTTGGAAGGGACCTGGGAAGCCGCCAAGAAGGCCGCCAAATCTTTCCCACTCACCCGTCCCCTGCTACCTTCCTTTCCCACTTCCCAGTGCCACCAAGGGGTCTGGGGAGCTGCCAAGCAGGACACCGGCCCCGGCAGCCTTGCTTTCCCGCTCCCTGATGCCCCGCTAAGGGCCTGGGCAGCCACCAAGCAGGCCGCCGACCCCCTGCTACCTCTTTCCCGCTCCCCGATGCCCTGCAAAGAGCCTGTGAAGCCCATCAAGCAGGCCGCCGACCCTGCCACCTCTTACCCGCTTCCCGGTGCCCTCCAACCCTGCC
>PVJC01002656.1:0-31580 GCA_004026665.1 Murina feae
ACCAAAAATTGCATAACCTCGTTATGCAGTTATAAAAAAACAGCAAGCAAATCCCAGCTGAGGGACATTCAACAAAATAACTGGTCATCACTTGCACATGTGTCAAGATCATGAAAGTCAAGGAAACAGTGGGGAACTATTAGAAATCACTTGAGACAGTTATATCTAAACAAGGAAATGCAAACAGGAGCCCTCTATAGGAAACTAGAAGAGGAAAAAGATACCAGGGAACTGATGACATTTGAATAAGGTCTTTAGTTGGTATATTGCATGAACAATTTTCTGGTTTGATAATTGTGTAGAATCAATGTAGAATCATACACAGTAGTTTCACTGTCTTAAAAAGTCTCTGGCTCAGCCTATTCACCCCCATCGCTATTTTTAACCTAGGCTGCTACATTTGGTATGCTAATGTATTATTCATTGTTTTTATACCTATGCTCATGTGATGAGATTGCTAATACCAGGTGGTTTTATTTTATATCATTTCTATTGTTTTGTGTTCATCCTCTTTTCCAGGGTTTCGTTTTACATCATAAATTATGGCTATCATATTCCCAGTGACTAATTCTCTTCCCTTTTTTGCAGTTTAGCTTTTTCTCACCCTCCTTGTTGAATGATAGGACACCTGATAAAAAATTCTAGCTCATAGTTATTTTCTCTAGGACTTGAGAGGTATCATTTGCTTGTCTTCTGGCCTTTACTTTTACTGTTGCCAGTAGAACTGCTATTCTTTTACAGATAAAACCTGTTCTTTTTATAAAGCTGGGAGGTGGGGGGAGGGATTAAATTTTTTTTCTTTGTCTTTATAGTCTGCAGTCTATTGATCATCTGGGATGCTCAGGAGTCAATCTGAGGATTATTACTCTTCTTAAGTCTAGAAAATTATCCTCCGTTATCTTTTAAAATATTGCCTCTTTTACTTTTGCTTCTCTGGAATTATTTTGAAAAGATATAGAAATAGATGAAAGATATAGATATAGATATAGATATAGATATAGATATTTGTGCTTTTATTCTGAGCACTTACACCAGACCCATCTTCCATTATACTGATTTTTTTCTTTGTCTACATCTAATCACTTACCCAACCAATTTATTAAGTTTGCTCACTTTAATAACTATATATATATATATATATATATATATATATATATATCTTATCTAATAAAAGCATAATATTGAAATTGACTGTTTCTTCGGGACACATAAGCCATGCCCACCAGCCAATCAGAGTGGCTGTATGCAAATTAACCCAGCCAAGATGGAGGCCGGCACTCACGGAGCTGAATAAACAGGCAGCTTCCATTGCAGCAGGAGTAAAACTGTTTGCTGGCTGCTGGGTTTCTCCCAGCTCCAGGCAGCAATATATTTGCAACATTGTCTCAATTATAGAAGCCTCAGAGTTGAAGCAAACAGCAGTCCTGCCTGCGAACACTAAGGCAACATTGTCTCAATTATAGAAGCCAGGCAGACAGGAGGCTTCATTACCTTTGTTACCTGCCTCGGCCTCAGCTTAAAGGAACAGTGCATCAATTATAGAAGATAAACAAACCCCACAAACCTGCTTCCAGCCAGCCTTGCTGGGACATTGGGTCAATGGGAGCTGTGGGCAGCCTGAAAGCCTGAAAATGCCCCTCAGCCCATCACCCAGGCTAGCCACACCCCAATGGGGTGAGGGACCCCACTGAGGGGGCTTGGCCAGCCTGCTGGCAGCCATCAACCCCTCACCCAGGCTGGCCAGGTACCCCAGTAAGGACCTGAACCCTGAAGAAACCGTGGCCAGCCTGCAAATAACCATCAGCCCTTTACCCAGCCTGGCCAGGTACCCCAGTAGGGACCCCAAACCTGAAGGGACTGTGGGCAGCCTGAAAGCCTGCAAATGGCCCTCAGCCCCTCACCTAGGCTGGCCACACCCCCATGGTGTCAGGGTCTCCACTGGGGGGCTTGGCCAGCCTGCAAACAGCCCTCTGCCTCTCACCCAGGATAGCCAGGCACACCAGCAGGTGGACATCCTCCAAGGGGTCTCAGACTGCAAGAGGGCACAGGCCGGGCTGAGGGACCTCCCAAGTGCACAAATTTTTGTGCACCAGGCCCCCCCTAGTATATATATATATATATATATATATATATATATATAGAGAGAGAGAGAGAGAGAGAGAGAGAGAGAGAGAGAATTTAAGCTCTCTTTCCAAGTCCACATTATTTGTCCTCCCATCTTTCCTTTTATTTTCTGTTTCTTCTTTTATGCCTTAAATACTTCATGTACTAATTTATAATAGATTATTTTCATAATTTTACATCCTTGGGATAATTTTTATTAGTAGGTTGAATTCTGTTCCCCAAATGATGTGTTCAAGTCATAGCCACTGATAATTGTGAATGTGACCTTCTTTGGAAGTCGTCTTTACAGGTCCTATTGGATGAGAGTGGGCCCTAAACCCAGCGACTAGTGTCTCTATAAGGGAGAGGGGAGGGATTTTGATAGAGAGAAGCACAGGAAAGAAGTCAGTATGATAATGCAGACAGGGATTGGAGTGATGCAGCTGCATGCACAGGAACAAAGGTAGTCAGTCACCATCAGAAGCCAGGGCAGAACATGGGCTAGATTGTCCCTCAGAGCCTCCAGAAGGAACAATACTACCAACACTTTAATTTTGGACATCTACCCTTCAGAACTGAGACAGTTTGTGGTGCTTTGCTATGACACTCTAGGAAGCTAGTACAGTGCTGGCTTGGGATTTCTGTAAGAACATCAACATTTTCATTTTTAGTCTTTAGATCTTTCATCTGGGTTAGATATCCCTGGCATCAGCTTAGACTCTCACTACTTTGATTTTAAAACCTTACTTTCCTCCTAGTCTTGAGGGCTTCCTTTTTCCCTATGAGTGAGTTTTATCCTATATAATAAAAGGCTAATATACAAATAGACCACATGGCGGAACAACCAGAACAACTGAACCACCAGTCACTATGACATGCACTGACCACCAGGGGATGTATGAAGAACATGGCGGGAGTTGGCTGCAGCAGGATTGTGGAGCAGGTGAGCGGGGTCTCCAGGCCAAGGCGGAGTGCTGGTCTCTGTCATGGGGGCCTCTGGTGCCATGGTCCCACCTGGCATTCGCACCAGCTGCCAGCACTGGTCCCGCTCGCACCTGCAGCCAGTGCCCGGTACTGGTCCCAATTACTCGGCACCATTAGTGGGTGTGAGTGGTGGCTGCTGGCCCTGATTTCCCCTCAGAGCTTCTCCACTGCTGATGGTGCTGGCCCTGCTCACACCTGTTGCTGGTGCCAGCCCCAATCACTCTGCACCATCAGTTGGCGCAAGCAGTGACAGTGGGAGCGGGGCTGCGGGCAGACAGGGGACCAGGGGCCACAGTGGGAGGGCCCGGGCGGGGCCACAGAGGATGGGCCAAGACCAGCCCATGTGAGACCACAGCCTTGTATCCCCTAGTTCCTTTCAAGGTGCACAAATTCATGCACTGGGCCCCCAGTAGTATTATAATTTGGCTTTAAATATTTTATCCAGCACAGATAAGTAGTATCTAAAAGGAAACATATATATCTGAATTAACTCCATCTGCCACATACCTGGACTCTGAAATCTGATTCTCACTTACAGATATGGAAAGGAAATCATAACAGAGTGCTATTAAGGAGGAGCAAAATGTTTTGTGGGCACAAAAAGGTGGAAAGTATGAAATGTGAAAGGATCCCTGTACCTCTCCAAACCCATCCATACCTGCAATTATTCTCATATTCAGGAAAGCACATGCTCCTTCACATGATCTGCAAGACCTCTGCCTCTCCTAGCTCACCTCTCACCACCTCCTCCTTTTCATAACTCAGCACCTTGGCACAAGGATCTTCCTTTTCCTGTGTCCTAGCTAGCCTTTCACTGGCATACCTCACATACAAATTTATTCTGAGAACATTCTTAGTTCCCTTCTGGTGTCTAAGTCCTACACATCCTTCTGGTCTCCAAATGAGAAAAGCCCATCGGGTGCTGAAATATAAACTTAAGTCAGGAAACAGTAAGGACAGAATCTAGTACAAAGCAAGGTGTAAGGAGGGAGAGACACGGATGGTCCTTGGATAAGAAGAATCACTGAATTTATATAATTAAGTGTGTGGTATTATCTAGTCAACAACTTTCTTGAGCATGTTTTGTCTTTCTATTTCTTTAGGTCAGAAATATTATGGAAACATATTTTTATCTTATACAGAACCTATTCCAAAATTTTGCAATAATACAATAAATAGTTTTAAAATGAGGGGATAAAGGAATAAATGAGTAAACATACATTCATGGAAAAATATTTTTTACATATTCTAATATAGATGGTCTCAATTATAAGCCTCATTGTATGTTACATTTTATTTTTTCTTTGGGGAGCAGTGGTATTTTGTGTTGTTTGAGAACAGCTGGTGGAATTCATTCTATAATTCTATAGTTAGGTCTCCTGTTTTAATATTTTATTTTTCTACCCTCTTTTTGCCTTTATGTGATACCCAGAGGAAGAGCTTTGCTCATTCTATGTACCCTAGAGGCCTTAGCATCTCATTAGCCCTCAATAAATGATAACATCAGTAAGAGCTTCATGAAGAAGATTATACTAGAGGGGTGTGAACAGAAAAGCAAGAGTTGGCAACTGTCAAATGGGTACCCCCACATCTTCCCCAAACTCATGCGTCTAGAAGGTATTTATTTTCTCAAGATCTTTAACTCTATCATTTCTGTATGTAAGTGCAAAGGTGAACAGACTGTGAAAAACCATATTTTTATTGGAGGAGCTATCCAAAAGTCATAAAACAGCATCTCTTTTGAAACCTGCCAGGTCAGCAGCATCCATGCTGGTAGGCATAGGACACATAGCCCTAGTTTTCCTTTCCCTCCCTTCGTGAAAGGACTCCTGGGTGAGGGGAGCTCTCTGGCGCCAAAAGATGGCACCTCCTATAGCCTAGGCAGAGAAATACATTTTTTAAAAAGCAGGATCCAGCTACCAAACACCGTGTCTCCATCAACAGTTCTGGCTGGATCTGCTGCTTTCTGATTCTAATTAAGTCTTCCAAAAGATTTTTGCATGTCAGCAGAAGTGAGAGAAATAGAGGAAGCATTTTTACTTGACAATAGTGAAACTTTTTGCTGGGCAGAAAATACGTGAATGAAGTAAGCTTTTAAGAGTTTATGGTTCTTTGTCAATATGAGCCTAATAAGTTCAAATTGGAAATAGTTTCTGCCATGCTCACAAAAATCTCAACAATCACCAGTTGGCTTCATCTCCCACATGAATCCAATGAGGGAGATAGCTGGCAAGGCAGGGGCTTAGTTAAAGCCAGCCACATTATTAGTGAAGACATGGAGCTTTTTTTAAAAAAGTATATTTTATTGACTTTTTACAGAGAGAAAGGGAGAGAAATAGAGAGTTAGAAACATCGATGAGAGAGAAACATCCATCAGCTGCCTCCTGCACACATTCCACAGGGGATGTGCCTGCAACCAAGGTACATGCACTTGACCAGAATCGAACCGGGACCCTTCAGTCCGCAGGCTGACACTCTATCCATTGAGCCAAACCAGTCAGGGCAAGAAATGGAACTCTTGCTAAATGAAGTTTAAAGTGCTAGCTTCAGGTGAACTTTCTAAATGTAGAAAAGGAAGAGGAATGTTTTTGGAGAGAGAGAGAGATAAAGAACAAAGAAAACCTTTGGAATCTTCAAAGTTGGTGTTTGTTGGCAGCACAGCTAAGTGTTAGCACAAAAGCCCCAAAGACATGGAAATACGAGAAATGAATTAAATATTATCCTCACTCCCACATCCTTCAGTTTGAATGGCACCACCCGGCCCAGAAGTGGGTGTTCTCTGAGGGTAATTATCAAACACCTTTCAAAGCTTTAAAATTTGCATTCTAGTTAAATCACAAAACTATTTTATTTTTCTCCCAGATGCCTCCTAAGGCTACAATATCATTAACCTATTTGAGTATAATATAAATGTAATACAGACTAAAGCCTTGATTTCTTGTTTATTTGTTTTTAAAGGGACAGACAATGATAAGGCGTTTGCATTTGGAACATTTGGCTATCAAATCATGAAAGCACTAGAAGCAATAGAGCTATCAAATCATGAAACTTAAAGCATCATAAGAACATCATAAACTGAATCGTTTACAGATCTTAAGTGAGTGCTACAGGGAAGTGGTGAAGGCTATAGTAATTTCTACCTCAAAGGAATGAGATTTAAAAGTTGTCAGATAAATAGATAATATTTTAGAAAGCACATTGAAAAACAAGAAGATGTGTCTGCAAAGTCTCTAGCTTTCAATTTGCAAACTCTGGTCTAATTTAAAGGATGGTAAGATTTCTGACCATTTTCAGATTTCCTACTAGAAAGGCCATTCTCCTAGAAGACTGGGTGAAATAGTTCGATGCCGACCTGGCTTTTGCAGCCCCATGTGCTTGTCTTTACAGCTCATACGTATCCTGATGCTGACATATCAACCAAAAGAAGAGATTTTCTTTACTCCTCTGGCTAGGATGAAATCTTGTGTTACAAAAGCCCCCCCCCCAACCCCGTGCCCCTTCAAAAGAAACTCTGAATTGCTTTCTATACTAAGGAGAACCAATTATATATCCTAATAACACTGCAGCTGCTCCAATGGAAACCAAAACCTAGAGCCCAGATTTCCATTTGAGCTCTACAGATGATGTTGCATGAAGCAATGACTTCCCTGTGGTGTGCATATGTTAACCCAACGGCACAACATTAAATAATTAATGATATGTGTTTGGTGGAAAGAATAGTACAGATGTGAGTTCAAATCCTGGCTCTGCTGATATCTGATGAGCATGTGACTTAGTCTACCTACACTTTCTTGAGTTTGGGAACTTTACTGAATCCTCAACCCTAGTAAATGTGGATCCTGGGCTGGTTCATGTCTTACATGTGGATTAGTCCTTGTCTGGAGAAATGCTGAGTCTTCAGAAGAGAAGAGCCCTGGCAGAACATTTGGGATATAACCTGGCAAAGGCCTGGAAATGGGCTGTACCAGCTCCCTTGCAGGAATGCGACAGGAACTTCATTTTTCCAGGCTGGTTAACAGTTCTTTGGTATTTCTTTTTCTTATAAATGCAATTGCATAAAATCTTATGTAAAGGTATTCCACGTTTACACTGTCTCTTGAAACATCAAGATACAGGGAGACATCATGAAGCTAGAGAAACTGATGTGGTAGCTGAGTCCCCACATAGCAGCCAGGATAAAGGTAAATGAGCAGATGAGGCAGATAAGCAACCACAATGTGAGTGAAACTCACATGGACTGGGGTCAAGGTGTCATCATGTCAATTCAGGCCTCCTCACAGTGAACATTTAATCTGTTTGCAGAGCACTGTTCTCCTGTTAGTGTTCCACACCATACATATGCAAGAGGCACCACATCTTCATAAAAACAAAACATCAGCCTTCCATGGCTTTGCAGGCAGTGAAGACATTCTTAAAGCCTATGAAGAGTTCAACTCACTAAACTTAGAAGCAGGGAGACCATTTGAGCTCTGGATGTCTGGGGCCTTAGTCCAAGTGCCTCTAGCTGTAAGCAGCTCTGGCCAGGCAGCCCTGATTGCCCAGTGTAGGTGAGAAAGAAGGTTCCCATAGCAGCACCCAGATAAGGCATTGCCCCAAACAGTCTTCTCACAATGATGCAACATCCATGTTATTGGATAATTATAAATACTACTGAGATACAAAGACCTTGGAGCACATGTTTCTGCCTCGAGGTTCAACCACAGGTCTGGTAAAGGTTACACAACAATTCACTTACCTGTAACATATGTAGGAATGTGAGCAAAAGACACATCTCCATTTTTAAAAAAATATTTTTATTGATTTCAGAAAGGAGGGGAGATGAATAGAGAGATAGAAACATCAATGATGAGAGAGAATCATTAATTGGCTGTCTCTTGCAAACCCCATAGCGGGAATCGAACCCACGACCCTTGGCCACAATCAAATCCGGAACCCTTCAATCCACAGACTGATGCTGCATCCACTGGGCCAACCCAGCTGGGACCACATGTGCATTTTAAAGAAAGTATATTGTGTTTCCCAGAGACTGAGCACTGAGAGGTCAGTGGGCTGCCTCACACAAGGCCTCATTGGGCTGGGAGGTCTTATGACATGTCCATTCTCACTTATTCTTGGTTACAACATGAGGTAACATCTGCAAATGGCTCCTCCACCAACCCCATGGATCCCTTCCATAGGCCTCGCTTTTGGCATCTGAAATAAAGCGCATTGTCCGGGGAGTGGGGAAGGGCTGCAATGCGTTCACCTCTTGCTAGACCCAGGGCTCACTGAGGCCTAAAGGATGGTCACACATTTTGGGACTTCCGTCCAAGTGAGGGTCCATGCCACATGTATGCACACACTGCTCAAAAACAAAACAAAACACCGAGAACTTTTGCATTGTGAACACATCTACCTGCAACTGAGTCAAAGGGGCAGTCACTTCTGCAGCTGCTTTTGAATTCAGCCAACTACCAGGGAAGGGGTGTGTGTGTGTGTGTGTGTGTGTGTGTGTGTGTGTGTGTGTGGTGGGGGCAGGGGATCTCACTTTATTCCTTTCCTTGTATTCATAGCTGGTCTGTAGAATATTTTTCTCATATACACGCAGTAGCTAGTGCTGAATATTTACATTTCAAGGCATGCTGTTCAACCCCATATTTTTGTTTTAAAAGATAATGTTTATTCAAGTGTTATTTATTAGAGATACTTGGTTGAAATCTTTTCTATGCTTTATGGGGCTCTGTACATATTCCCTCAGAGCATAGTTAGAGTGAGTCTGTCTCTCCAATTTCCTTAAGAGATGATCTCTGCAGGGGACTGTGGAGGACTCTGTGGCAACTGTCACCCATTACACTCTTCCTGTAGAGGGTCATTTGTGAGACAGGGAGCTGAGAAAATACTCCTATGCATGGGCACGTGCACACAGTGCACATACACACCCATGCACACATATACGCCACACATGTGCACACGCATACATGCAAGGTACACACACAGGGTGTTTTAAGGATAATTCAGCCTTTTAGTATGTATTCCCACTTCTCTATTCAAAGCATATGGTTAAGTTCTGATTTTCAAAAAATAGCCAATTTGTGTGCTTGCTGCGCGCAAAACTGGTTTGACTTAATTTGACTTTCTCCAGCTAAAAACTTCTCTCTATGGCTGCCATCAATGGAAAACAGGTTAAGAGACAAATTTCAAGTGAATGCTTGAAGCCCTTTCTGGAGAGTAGGAAAACAGAAGGGGAGGCTTTGCTGGGCTGGATTTAGCAAGGCCTGCTGTCATCAATACTGGCCTCATTCCTCCACGCTCAGAGCTGACAGTGTGCTGGGCTGTGAAATGAGTCCACCCCACACATTTCAGGGTCACATTGTCTACTGGAACATAATCATAATTTTTGCACATAAATTACCTATGTGCCTTTAGAATAAACGCACCCTCCCCCAATTCCACATCATTATTGAATTGCCATTTCATACACTTAACCTGAAATTTCCATCCCGTCAGTATCACTCATGTTACCCACAGTTTCAAAAGACTAAAATCATTTTTATTGTAACATTTTTTCTCAATACTAGGCCAAGGATAAATGTGGTTACATTGATTTTTCACAAATGAACCTCAAACCCCTGATTTAAAATGAGAAAAACACTGTTCACAATCATTTTCCATCTGAGGTACATTTAATTGGTTTTAAGGAAATGTTGCCAAATCATTCACAAAAACTCTTTGGAGCTCACTCTTGTTTCCAATACCCTAATGAAGTTCACTGACCATGAACCGACCTCCGCTTTTTTGCTGATTTCATCTGCTCCACCCTCATGGTAGTTTCTCTATAAAAGTGAAAACCACTGCCCTCCTGTTGCTTCCCCTCTGGGTACCTATCAGCCTTGGCCCAGGGCCCTTAATGAATAAGCCAGGATTAAAATAGTCACAGCCCAGACTCTGGATTTGGACAGTGAAGTTCACTCTTCCGACTCAGAGAGTGTTATTAACAGAAGAGGCTTTAATTTAGAGAATAATTATCAAATATTTGTCCATCAGTAAAACCAGTATTGGTCCACAAAAAGATGACTTCGCCTTAACCTCACTCACAGTCATCATCTGCGTTGGGCACTTTCTGTTTGCCTCTCAGATCCAATCATACTCAATGTCTGACCCCTTCCCCTGGGGAAATACAGGGAGAGGGAGCAGCATTGGGAAGAAGGTTGTTTTATGGAAGCATACCTCACTTTATTGCTGTCTCACAGATACACGTTTTCGTCAAGGTTGAGACAAGACTCTCTATGAGCAAAACGATTAGGATTTGCTGCAAGCTCAGGTGATGGCTAGCAGTTTTAGCAATGAAGTATTTTTTCAATTAAGGTAAATATATTGTTTTTCAGACATAATGCTATTGCACATTTAATAGACTGCAGTATAGTGAAAATATAACTTTTATATGCACTGGGAAACCAAAAAATTTGTGTGACTCGCTTTATTGTGGTAGCCTGGAACTGAACCTACAATAACTCCAAAATATGTCTTTAATCATTGGTTTGTGGTACAAGCTAAATGGGAACTCAAGCCTGCCTTACCCTTTTGCCTATAGTACTTTAAAAACGGCAGGGGATAAAGTTAAGTACCATTCATTTGTACATACATAAACTGCCCACTTATGACGCTCTTTATTTTAACTTATTCTAATCATATGTATACTCTGTGTTTAATAATAATAAACAGGAGTCATAGGATAAGAAAATTCCCTAATTCCTTATAAAGAAAAAAATAATTGGACAAGTACCTTGTTATCTTGTATTTCTGCAATGAAATAACCTCCTACCTAATCCTAAGCCTTGGGAGTCTTTAAACTCAGGTTTTCATGAACATTTTAAACATCCAGTCCCTGTGCCCTGGCATGTCAAGTTCAAATCCTGATGTCTGGGTGTTAAGACCCATCATAATTGAGACTCACCCTACTTAACCTTATTTCCCATCACTTCTGCCATGTGTTTGTCAGCCAGTCTCCTAAATGCCCTCTCCTCCTCTCAAAAATTATATTTCTCCTTTTTCTATGCCAACACTTGATTGTTTCCCTTCCCTACATGTCCTCCATTCTTCTCTTCTTCTCCCAAAAGTCTTCCATTCTTCTCTTCTTCTCCCCAATTCTTCTAGTCCTCAAAGACCACCCATACATGAGACTTACTGCCTTCATTTTTCTCATACATCTCTGTACTTCTTGGTTTCTTATTGACAGTATCATGTGATTTAACACCTAACTTAGCACCCTCACATTGTCCCAGAATTAATGTATATGTGCTAGTCCTGTTTCCTCAAGTTGCCTGCAGTCAGGCACTGTGAGAAAAGTTATTTGTTTATATATATCCAAGTGCGAGATTAAATGTTTTAACATATGCTATGCTGTACATAAAAATAACTCTGGCCTTTTCAAAGGAGGCTAAGTGTTTAACTCATTCACTCAGTATCAAACCTGAAGATGTGAAGACTGAAGTCATCAAAATCTGGTCAGCACAGGCATGGAGTACATAGAGCTATCTAAGAATTGGGCGGTGAGGGGAGGTCACACACAAGAAGCTCAGAGCAAGAAAGGCTGCTCTAGAAAGACACATCATCACTTCAGAGGAGCAGTTTTGATCTCAGAGGAGGATTTTTTAGGTCCTTCAGGAAGAGGCAACTGGCTGCTTTGAAACCTGAGAAGTAAGAGAAACATGGGGGGGTGGGGGGTAGAAGGTATTTGAACTCTAAACAATATATATATATATGTACACTGAGTAGCCAGGTTATTATGACCACCCCATCAGTACTTCGCTGGGCCACCTTTTGCCTTCAGTACTGCGGTGATTCTTCTTGGCATTGACTCCATGAGATGTTGAAAGGTGATGCAAGGAATCTGACACCATGCCTGATGAATAGCACTGTCCAGTTCTGTGACATTTGATGGTTGATGGTTGTGGAACCAGCTGCTTGATGGCTCTTTTAACTTCATCCCACAAATGCTCAATTGGATTGAGATCTGGTGATTGTGAGGGCCACCTAAGCAAGGTAAAGTCTCCCTCATGTCCTTGAAACCACTCCTGCACAATACGAGCACCTTAGCATGGTGCATTGTCTTGTTGTAAGAAGCCATCTCCATGGGGATATGCCATCTACATGATAGGATGAACTTGATCAGCAATGATACTTGCTATTCAGATGTTGTTGCACATGAATTAAAGGGCCCAAATCATGCCAGGAAAGCATGCCCCAAACCATAACACTGCCCCCACCAGCTTGAAGGGTTGTACTCATGCATGTGGGGTGCATGCTTTCATGCTGTTTCTGCCAAATTCTCACTCTGCCATCTGCATGATGCAACTGGAAACGTGATTCATCGGACCACATGACTTTTTTCCAATGCTCAACTGCCCAATCCTTGGGTTCCTGTGTGAATTGGAGATCTTTATCTTGGTAACTGCAGACAGCAAAGGTGTTCGAACAGGCCTTCAGCTTCCATATCCCATATGATGCAGTGTACAGCTAATTTGCCTACAAACATCAAGTGGTCATAATAATCTGGCCACTCAGTATATATAACTAGAGGCCCGGTGCACACAAATTTGTGCACTTGGGGATGTCCCTCAGCACGGCCTGTGCCCTCTAGCAATCTGCGACCCCTCAGGAGGTGTCCACCTGCTGGCTTAGGCCTGCTCCGCAGGCAATCAAGCCTAAGCTGGTAGCCAGACATCCCTTTGGCAGCCCAGGGGCCCTTGGGGGATGTTCACTTGCCAGCGGGGAGCAGGTCTAAGCTGTATATCTTTAGCTCTGCTGAGGAGGTGGGAGAGGCTCCCGCCACCACTGCTGTGCTGGCAGCCGTCAGCCTGGCTTTTGGCTGAATAGAGCTCCCCCTGTGGGATCCCACTGACAACCAGGGGGCAGCTCCTGCATTGAGTGTCTGCCCCCTGGTGGTCAATGTGTGTCATAGTGACCAGTCATTCCCAGTCATTCTGCTGTTAAGGTCAATTTGCATATTACCCTTTTATTATATAGGACAATAGTGTAATATGCTAATTAGACCAAACATCCTTCTGGATGCAGCAGGGATAGAGGGAAGCCCGGGTCCCAGGTGCCTGCCAGGAGGAGGAAGGCCTACTCTTGTTTGAATTTCAATCGGGTCTCTAATGTGTGTGTGTGTGTATAAAAGCCTAAGCGACTGTTATGACTGAAGGACCAGAATGACTGGTCGATCATTCGCTATGCTATGATGCACACTGACCACCAGAGGGCAGATGCTCAATGCAGGAGCTGCCCTCTGGTGGTCAGTGCGCTCCCACAGCCAACCTCCAGTGGCCCCTCCCCTCACCGGCCAGCCCCCTTGATAGACGTCGATCACGAACCAGGACAAGGGACCCCACCCATTGCACAAATTTGTGCACCTTTATTTAATTTACAATTTTTCACAAAGACTTTAATCATTTTGAATAAAAGATACTTTAAAATATGGTACAATAGTTAGTGACAGAAATGGAATTAGGTCCAAATTAAGCAATCACATATCTTACAAAGAGACAATATCTGACAAATCTACTTTGCATTGACTGTGAAGAGTCTGGGGTTGAAAACCCAGCAGTGGGAATCAGAACAGTTGAGTGCAGGGAGGCAGAGAGGGTGCTAAGATGGTGCAATGATGGGTGGGAGGTGGCAGACAGGTAAGCTGGGAGGCAGTCTGTGGAAAGTTTGGCAGCAAGTCCAGGTACCTATTTATGGGAATGAAGCTAAGAAGCAAAGGTATAGTCCCTGAAGCAGCAGCTGTTTCCAGGGAAATTCAGGTATAGCAATCAAGGCAAGAATCCACTTACTCTGTTTTGGAGCACAAGGTCAGATTTAATGCGTAAGGACTGATGGCCAATCACTGGATAAGGGCCCTTCTAATGATCAGACAAGGAGGAAGGGAAACCCTCAGGTGACAAGAAAGCAAAGTGGTGTAGAAGCTGGAAGGCTGCAAAGGTAATTATTACAACCACTGGTTTTTTAAAAAAATATATTTCTATGATTTCAGAGAGGAAGGGAGAGGGAGAGAGAGATAGGATAGATAGAAATGTCAATGATGCGAGAGAATCACTGATCGGCTGCCTCCTGCACGCTCCCTGCTGGGGATGGAGCCAGCAACCCAGGCACATGTCCTGACTGGGAATTGAACTGTGACCTCTGGTTCATAGGTCGATGATCAACCACTCAGCCACATCGGCTGGGCATGACCACTGGTTTTGATTTGCCTTTAGATATTGTTATTGCTTGTTGCATTTAAGGTTGGCTAAATAAATTATTTTATGTTTAAGATCTTTTCTTCTTGCTGTGTCACCTTGACTTGGCATTTCCCCAGGGGCCCCTTCTTGTTCGACATGTGTCTTCCCTCCTGTGCTGCCCTCTTTGTTAGAAGACAACACCCTTTGCCCTAGAGGGCCCGGTAGGAAAGGACAGCACCCAGAAGAACAATGACGGTGCCCTAACAAGACTGGGTTCAGCCCTCAGTGTTCTGGTAGAAACTCAGGGGCCCTTCTGGATGTTGTTTCTGAAAGGAGCCCTTCTCCAGGACCAGGCTGAGCGCAGGGCAGGTGCCCAGAAAGCACCTGGAGGGGTCGGATTATGCCCCATCCATGTTAAAAGATGATCTCATTTGCCAAGTTTACTTGCAGCAGCCCTGTTCACTGAATAAAAGATTTGCCATGGTTGCAAGAATTTAAATGTTACCATTTTCTTCCAGAGGTACACTTTTTACTTTAAATCAGTATGCATTATTCATTTTGCTTCAATTCGGTGGTGCTGACCCCAGAAATTTACAGCGCTGCAATCCGCTGTAGCCCAAGGGTCTTCTAGATAAGGGCAAATCTGAAGCTTCCAATGATGTAAGCCTCAGAAAGCTCCATTTCCTGCTAGGGGACACTTCCCACTCTCCCAGGCACTCATCTCCCACTGGCAGAGGAGGTAACTCTGCTGGCATAGCTGAGCGGAGAGTATGTTCCATCCCTGAAAACACACGTTTAAATATTTAATACAAGCATACATTTGAAGAATCTCTAGCAGCTGAGGAGAGAGCAGCTGAATAGAGGCAAAACCGATCTTCATTTGTGGAGATGAAGAGAGTTAAAGAAATGATATGGTGTTATACAACTTCACGGTAAATAAACACTGCGGGCAAAAATGAAAGAAAAGAAAAATGCACGGAATGCTTGCCCCGTGAAAGAAAATGAACACAGCACAGAATATTCTGGAGGTTCAAATCTAAAGTGCAATCCAAGTTAAGACAGCTCCAAACGGGGTCTGAAGCCTCGCTTGTAAATCAGCCGGCCCCTGGGGAAGACAGATGGCTCAGTATGTAACACTTACATAACCACAACCTGAGCAGAGCTGGGCCTGCCAGAGCAAAGGAACAAGGATGCCTCTGAGGAGAGATAAATCGTGCTTGCTCCAAAACCCACTGGGCTGCTCTCCCTGGCAACTGTGGACAGCAGGGGGCATCCGAATCTTCCAACACACAGGCACCCAGCTGCACAACCTTGGCAAAGCTGCTGGGTAACCGGTGGTGTGTCATTAACTCCAGCCTCCCCACCCCAGGGTGGCTCCCAGCTCCCCCAGGCTGTTGGCAGGCCTGGCAGGAGGGGCCTTCTGAAGGTTTGAAGTGGTGGGCATTTCAGTCCAGGGGCCGGAATGTCAGCCAACCTCCCTGAGCACAGACAGTACCAGACTTGCACATTCCCCGATTTATAAATAAATGATCTGGGAGCGACACTTGAGGGTCACTCCTTCCCCAGGCTAAAAGCAGCACTGCTGTTTCCGTTTCCAAGGAAGTCAAAATGAAATTCCAGAGCATCGAGAGAAAATGTGGATCCTCAACGCTAGGCAAAACCTGGGAAAATCAACAACCATTTAGAGGATTGACCTCAATCGCCATTGCACAGAGGAAGCATCTCACAGGTAAGGCATCCATTTAGATCAGCTTGTTTTGTGCTGAATACAAACTTCAGATTTTGCACGGTAAGAAAGTTTGTGTCATAATTGGAGTAAAAAGGAGTATTTTTAAAAGTGGAGCACGTTAGGAAATAGGATAGACCTAAAATGAGGTGAAATAATGTTCTAAGATAACTGGGAGAGTTTCAAGTATTTCTTTTTCCAAAATAATTCCAAAGGCTGCCCTCACAGAGATGAGAAAAGACAGACCCCTTCCCTTCAGTTCTGCACCGTGAGACCCCTGCCCTCCAGGTCCAGGTTTCAAGCTTATCACATAAGTCTTACAATGTGGTTACATTCTCGCCTACACAGAACACATGGCTGGGGAAAGATTGGGAAGCCCTAGTTTGTACTCTAAGCTTGTCCTTAGGCCTTGTCCTCATCTTGTGCTAGACTTAAGGCAAGATCCAGGCAGATCTCATGCCCCCAACGGCTCTCAGAAGCTCTGAGCCGAGCGTGTGGTCCTTCAGTCCTACCATGTGCAAACAGTGCTTATACACTGTTCGGTGCTGGTGATGGTGAAGTCTAGACGTCACACTCCTCACTCACACTCATCTGAGGCAAAGAAGTTGAATCAGTGGCAATCCACTTTGTACTCCTCTATTTGCCTCAACCCCCACCCACAGCTCACTCTTATCTCACAAAAGCAATTTTTAAAAATTCCTGTCATAAGTAGACAACTCATTTGTTCTGACTTGTAAGCCATCAAGTAAAAATTAGAAAATTACACAATGACAAATGAAAGGATATACATCTGGACCTAAAGTAATGTCAAAGCTCAGGTTTAATGAACCAATGGGAAAATCAATCATCAAAACCTTCCCAGGCCCTGGCTGGTTTGGCTCAGTGGATAAAGCATCAGCCTGCAGACTCAAGGGTCCCAGGTTTGATTCCAGTCAAGGGCATGTACTTGGTTGCAGGCACATCGCCAGTGGGGAGTGTGCAGGAGGCAGCTGATCGATGTTTCTCTCTCATCGATGTTTCTAGCTCTCTATCCCTCTCTCTTCCTCTCTGTAAAAAATCAATAAAATATATTTTTAAAAAAACCTTCCCCATAAAGGGAAAGAAATGTGGTGGTACTGTTCAGCGTAGATGCCTGTTTCTGGTGGTGATGATGGTTCTGCAACAGCCTCTGGGGGTTACGTAGTGGAAGGGAATAGAAGTCTCACTGAGCAGTTGAACCCAAAAGACCTCACTGCTGGCATGTCTCCACTGTCACCTCCTTTCCTCCACTGGGACTTTGACAACTGGCATCCTCTTTCTACAGAGAGAGAAGTGGAGGGACAGTGGGAGGTGGGCATATAGAAGTCACCTCATCTCACCATTTTTGCCCACCCATGTCCCTCATTGCAGACTGAAGAGTTACTCCAGCCAAACAGCTCAGAACAGTTCTCTTCAACGTGTTTGACAGACCAGATGTGCCTTTGAATGAGAGAGCACTGATTCAGGACACCACCTAGCACCACAACCAGGGAGGCTGTTGGCAGTCCAGCAGCATTGTTACCTGGAGACAAATGTTATAATGGCAAGGGGATGAACCAATGCTTTTGAAAAGATAGAGATCGGTACATTATATACTCCTAGTCTGATGGGGAGGATAGTTTACTAGTCTGATGGGGAAGATATTTTTCTAGTCTGATAGGGAAGATATTTTTCTAGTCTGATGGGGAGGATATTTTCCTAGGTTTTTCTTGGGGTTGAGCCTAGAGGATCTGGGTTGTGAGATGACAGTTGACACTTAAAAGCATTTTCTCAAGAAGTACTCATAAATATTTGTTATGAGTGAAACTGGTGAACATTTTGAAACGGGGTAGAAAGGATATTACTAAGTGGGAGGCCCACAGAGCTGTAGACATAAGACAAATCATCAATCTAACAACAGTGATTTGCTTCACACTAATCCTATGGGAAATGCATATAGAATGTCTGTACATATATCAAATAAATATACTTTACTTATATATCATATAGGTATATGTGACATATGTGCATATGTAATCTATATATACTATATATGCACATATACATGTATGTATATGTATATATCATTCACATATATGTGGGGTCATGGGGTCATTTCATCTACAAGAGGAATAATCATAGGAAAAAGCAACATTACTTCTTTACATACATAGATGAGCATGAGTATGTGTGTGTGCATTATAGTATATTTATCCATAGGTGTTTCATTCATCCGTAAAACATGAGAAGGAATTTTTATTTCTTCTGGAATAAGAGAAACCTGTAAACTAACTCACACAAAAAAAGAAAAAAATTGCAATTGAATTGCATCAATATTTTAAAGACATCTAATCTAATAAAAGAGTAATATGAAAATTGACCCTCACTCTGTTACATGTAAGCCACACCCACCAGCCAAGCCATGCCCACCAGCCAAGCCATGCCCACCAGCCAAGCAGAGTGACTGTATGCAAATTAACTTGTATGCAGAGTGACTTATATGACAGCCAAGATGGCAGTCGGTAGCCACGGAGCTAGAGCAAACAGGACCTTCATTTCACCAGCGATCGAGGAAACTGCCTGCCTAAGCAGGCTCTGGCCTCTGCTCAAAGCAACAAAGTTTCAATTAAAGAAGATAAATAAACCCCAGGAACCTGATTCCAGCCAGTCTCACTGGGATGTTGGGTCAATGGGAGCTGTGGCCAGCCTGCAAACAGCCATCAGCCCCTCACCTAGGCTGGCCAGGCACCGCAGCGGGAACCCCACCCTGATCTGGGACACCCTTTAGGGCAAACCAGCTGGCCTCCACCCATGCACCATGCCTCTATCCCATAAAATCCTATATAATAAAAGGGTAATATGCAAATTGACCCTAACAGCAGAACAACTGGGAATGACTGGTCACTATGACACACACTGACCACCAGGGGGCAGATGCTCAATGCAGGAGCTGCCCCTGGTGGTTAGGGCACTCCCACAGGGGGAGCTCTGCTCAAGCACAAGCCAGAAGGCTGCCAGTACTACAGTGTTTGTGGGAGCCTCTCCTGCCTTCTCAGTAGTGCTAAGGATATCCAACTGCAGCTTAGGCCTGCTCCCCACTGGCAAGTAGACATCCCCTGAGGGCTCCTGGGCTTCCAGAGGGATGTCTGACTGCCATCTTAGGGAACTGGGGAGCAGGCCTAAGCCAGCAGGTGGACATCCCTTGAGTGGTCCCAGACTGCAAGAGGACACAGGCCAGGCAGACAGACCCCACCACCACCACCACCAAGTGCACAAATTTTTGTGCACCAGGCCTCTAGAGTTAAAATAAAAATGTACTAAAACTGGAGAAAAATAATATTAGTGAATTATAAATATTAGTTGTTCCCTGACTTCTTAAAGACAAGAATTGACTTTAAATTCATTGGTACAGGCTATTAGACATTAGATTAGGTACAGGTTTGTCCAGACCATTTTTACACGTGATATTCTTGAAAACAAGCAGAGAATTAAGTTAAATCAAATGAATGCCAATAGTAGAAAAACTCAACAGCTCTAAATTCTTCTCACCCAATTTACACAACCCGTAGGGAGGCAGCATCACAGAGAGGACAGGGCGTAGGCTGGGAAGTCATACAGATTGGACTAAAATTATGGCTTCATCATTGACTAGCTGGATGTTTTTTAAGTTTCTTGAGCCTTAACTGATAGATGTCACTCACAGACTACTATCTCACAAAAGTATTGTAAAAAAAATCAATGTGGTAACATAAATTTCATATATAGACATATATAAAATAGTCATTAAATGTTCATATTTTTTCCTGAAATCCTTCACCCCAAAATGATATAGATACATTGACATTTACCCAAGTGCCCAAAACAGTGTATGGAAAATTCTCAGGACAGCATGAAGTAGTAAGCTAAATGCTTTCCTAACTCTAATGACCTTGCTTCCTGAAAGTCCATAGGCAAAAGCGAGGTCATTGTAATCATAAAGCTTTCCTTCCAAAAATCAAGCTACCCTGACTCTCTGTTGAAGAGAAGACTCATGGCAGCAACTTTTGCAACAGCTATAGGAAGTGTATGCTGTTTTAGGCTGGAGTATTATAGCCCTGAATGTAAAAAGCCCATCCCAGGCTAAGCATTCCTTTGGCATCCGTTCAACAGATATTTATAGGCACATTTTATATGCCAGAAACTGCCATGAACACTGAAAAACTGAGGGATTCCCCCGAAGATGCCTAGATATACCAGTAGCTTGTGATCGAAATCTTTAATTTTCTTATTTTTACTGTTGTCCTTCAAGAGCTAATGGTGGCTGTTCTGATAGCAATGAGACATTTCCATGATCAAACAGTCACACACCAAGGGACTCAAACGCTCCCTTGAGACTCTGTGGATGCCGTGTAACAGCAAACTTGCTTATTTCAGGTACCATTTTGAAAACTACAACTCAAACTTCTAAAAAGAGATTACCATAGTCGAACAAGGTCCAAGTGACAGTTACATGGATAATGAGCTTAGCTTAAAGTGGTTAACTTAGCATGCGTTTCTCCTTCCTACAAAGGAAGCATCAGAGAACATAAGCAAATAAAGCCCTGACTGGTGTTTCTCAGTGGTTAGAGCACTAGCCAGGGTACTGAAGGGTTGTGGGTTTGATTCCCAGGAAAGGGTATGTATCTGGATTGCAGGTTCAGTCCCTGCAATGGGGCATGTGCGGGAGGCAACCAATCAATGTGTCTCTCTCACATCAATGTTCTCTCTCATTCTCTCCTCCCTCCCTCTCTTCCTCTCTCTGTAAAAATCAATGGAAAGGATACCCTCCAGTGAGGATTAACAAAAGAAAAAAAAAAAAGAAACAAAAAAATAGACATCAAATAGCAACGCAACATTGCAGAGCACCTGATTTTTGATCATGAAACTAAAACCTGAATATTTGGCAGAGAATTCAGTGAGCAACTACCAGAAGGTGCTCCTTGTGGCAGGAAATGTTGCCAAAAGTACAACTGAATGTATCCTCCTTCCGAGTAAGACTCAAGGGGCACTTCCGACACGCCCCTGAAATTCCACACTGCTCTGAGCCAATGTGGGAGTTAGCTTGCTAGGCTTAGAGTCATTACAGAATTTATAGTGACTCAAGGCTACCTTGGGAAGTACTTTCTAGACTGAAGGTCTTTTGGCCAAATGGAATAGCCCCAGCCCTCCTTTTCTCTCTCCATGGAAATAGTACAGTATCCCAATGTTCCTGGATTTCTTATGGTCCCTTCAAATCACACTACCTCAAAGAAGCCCTCTTCTCTCCTACTGATGGAAATGAGTTCCCCTGGTGGTTATTGATTCTTGGTCTCCTGGCTTTGTGGGATAAACTGCTTATCTAGCAGCCCAGCCTGCCCAGTAGCCCAGGAGTGAGTGTTGGAAACATGAAGGTCATGGGTGATAGAGAACTGCCATAAACATTCGGTGAGCAGGATTCTTTAATCTTAGGCTAAGAAGCTTTCTTCATCCGTTCTCTCATCACCCGTTTTACTTTATGGATTCTTCAAGTACTGGCCCTTTTGTTCCAAATTCTATTCCTGAAAGCTCTCTAACATGGTACATAATTTCTTCCATTTGTTGGATTAGTGTGTATCACATAAACCCACATATGCAACTGTGGGAAATGAACAGGAAAATGATGTCACAAAGCAAAGGAAGTAAGGCTGCAAACCACAAGTCAATACAGAAGCATCAACCATCCATTTAGGACCACTCATTAGTTTTTATCTCTTGGTGGAACAGATAAGATATGGAAAAGACAGAGCGGTCTCTTCCTGTCAGTGAGTCAGATTACCTTGATTGGCATTTCTTTGGGGAGAGAAAATAACATTTTTTAAAAATGAGCAACAGCTTCTTTTCTGTTTAACTTTCTCCAGGTAATCTCTCTGTGAATCTTTACATAACCAGAAATAATGGTTACCTCAAGGTAACCACAATGCAGATGACAACGGAAGCTCTCTCAAATGCCTAAGGACAACTTAGAAAGGTTTCCAATACAGGGAATGTGTGGTGCGGTGATTCTGCACTCAGTTCTCTGGGGCTGATGAAGGAGAGTGGCTGTGGAATGAGGGGGTCATGGGGCAGTGCTTCCTCTACACACGCACACACACACACACACACACATCAGTCATCAGAGGTATAGTCAGGAACCTTTTGAAGTCTTCTGAACAGTTGCACACCTAGAACACCAACTAAAAAGCATCTTTTGGGGCAAATAGGAAGTCAATAGAGCAACACTTCCCCATGTACAAACATGTCATTCTCACAATGGGACTATAGTGGTCCTGAAATTCATTATAAGGGCTACTTTTGCATATATTTTAATAATAATAATAATAATAATAATAATAATAATAATTTTTAAAAGCTGTTGTTGTACGCCCTAACAGGTTTGGCTCAGTGGCTAGAGCATCGGCCTGCAGACTCAAGGGTCCCAGGTTCAATTCTGATCAAGGGCATGTACCTTGGTTGTGGGCACATCCCCAGTAGGAGGTGTGCAGGAGGCAGCTGATAGATGTTTCTAACTCTCTATCTATCTCCCTTCCTCTCTGTAAAAAATCAATAAAATATGTTTTTTTAAAAAGCTGTTGTATTTGGTGGCAGCAAGTTAACATGTTGACAGAGAAATAGCTGATTGGTCTTAAATCAGCAATTTGAATTACAAAGTAATCACACAGAGATAATCCTCAGGAGAGCTGGAGACCACCCTGAAGACAAACCCAGTGCTGAGGGTGGAGTGGAGCAGCCCATGACAGCCACAAAAGCACTAGAGGACTCCCTAGGGTTTGGGGGGAACAGCAGCTTCCTTGGCGATGGTTGGGGTTCAATCACTTTATTTCTATCAAAAATCTTGTCTCACCTGTAAGTCTTCTTCCTCTGTTGTCTAATATTTCCCATCAATTCTCTCCACTGCCTTCCTTTTGGTAATGTTCCCTGCTCTGATGTGAGAGTAAAATCTGAGTGAAAATCTCCCGAAGTTCATAGCTTTAATTCCAGTCCCTCTATCCTCAAACTGGCCAAGGTTCCCAAGGCTTTCTAGGGACTTAGGGACACTCCGAAAAAGTCAGAGCAACAAATAAAAGAAGTTTTAAAGGCCTAAAATTATGTCCTATACAGGAAGCCCAATATTTGATTCTTGACAGAGAGGGCATTAAGGGAAAGATGGGGCTTGATTAAGAATGCATGCCTTATGAAGGACTTGTATGCATGCATATAAGCATAACCAATGGACACAAGACACTGGGGGGTAGAGAAGCCGGGGGGAGGGGGGGAAGGGTGGGGAGTACAGAGGGGAAGGGGGAAGGAGACATATATAATACTCTTTGTAATACTTTAAGAAATAAAACAATTTTTTTTTTAAAAAAAGACCCTAATCAGTTTGGCTCAGTGGATAGAGTGTCGGCCTGTGGATTCAAGGGTCCCAGGTTCAATTCCGGTCAAAGGCATGTACCTTGGTTGTGGGCACATCCCCAGTGGGAGGTGTGCAGGAGGTAGCTGATCGATGTTTCTCTCTCATGGATGTTTCTAACTCTCTATCCCTCTCCCTTCCTCTCTGTAAAAAATCAATAAAATATATTTTTTAAAAAAAGAAAAGAAAAAAGAATGCATGCCTTAGGGGTTGGCTCACTGCTGAATTGTGCAGTGTGGCTTTACGGCATATTAGATGGAGCAGTCATGAGACCCGAACCGGTGTGGATCCTTGTTCTTTTATTTTGCAGCTTGGCAACTTTGAGCAATTTATAATAACTCCGAGCTTTGATTTCCTTATTGACAAATTGGGAATAAGAAAACCTATTCTTGCCCTAACCGGTTTGGCTCAGTGGATAGAGTGTCGGCCTGCAGACTGAAAGGTACCAGGTTCGATTCTGGTCAAGGGCATGTACCTTGGTTGCAGGCACATCCCCAGTAGGGGGCGTGCAGGAGACAGCTGATCGATATTTATAACTATCTATCCCACTCCCTTCCTCTCTGCAAAAAAATCAATAAAATATACTTTTAAAAAGAAAATCTATTCTCTTGGATTGCTGTGCAGTTTTTATTAAATTATAACTGGAAAGTACTTTCATAATGCCTGCCATGTAATGGGTACTTAATGGATGATAATAACCACTTGAAAAATAGTATTTTTGGTGTTTAGCAGGCTGGTTGAAAAACTCTAATGATGACATTTTGTTATTTTAACTCCTATAGATGTAGAATTATAACAATAGTTAACATTTACATAGAGTGCACTTAGCATATTTTTACTACTTGTAGCTATTCTTACTCTCATCTCCATGTAAATATAAATAAATGAGGTCAAAGGGAGTTTAGTAACTTGCACTAGTCATAGTGCAGATCAGGTACAAACTCCATAGTTTGACTCCAGAGTCCGGACTTTTGGCATCTTCACTGCCTCTCAGCATACCCAATGCTTTTAAATTGAAAGGCTATTTATTACTTTCAAATCTGCCTACTATAGCCTCCCATAGTTGTGTCTGACTCTAACTCTGATCTTTGCATTTATAAACTTATTCTGGCTCCAGTCTCTTTATTTCATCTTATTTACAAATATATACAAATAGTTCCCCTTCTTTGGTGTAACAGAGAGTAAACAGGCTTCTGACTTCAAACAGCACTTTGCTTCACCATGTAGAACCAAACTAAGGGGAGTCACTTAAGTCATGAGCAAAATAGAGATCCTCACTGCAGGTGAATAAAAAAAACTTAACCTGCCCTAGCCAGTTTGGTTCAGTGGATAGAGCATCAGCCTGTGGACTAAAGGGTTCCAGATTTGATTCTGGTCAGGGGTGTATGCCTGGGTTGCAGGCTCAATCCCTAGTGGGGGGTGTGCAGGGGGCAGCCAATCCACGATTCTCTCTCACTATTGATGTTTCTGTCTCGCTCCCTCTCCCTTCCTCTCTGAAATCAATGAAAAAATCTTAACCTAACCTCTTAGGAATTTACAGTTCTTCTCAGAAATCAGCAGAAGACACCAGCCAATTCTCAAACATCAAGTTTATTCACATCCTTTCTAGGTGAGCTTGTTTCCCCAACTCAGCAAGTCAGATCCAATAAGAAAGAAGACCACTAGTCAATCAATGAACTAAAAAGCAAAATCACTTCTGCATTTATCCCATAATAATCCTTTAGTTTGTGAGCAATTTAGAACTGATTGTTCCCATAACCTCATTTCCTGGCTTGCAGGTGGAAAGCCTTGCAATAAACTGATGCTTCTGCGTTGTTTTATTCTGTGTGCAGAGTCTGGTTTTTGACAGTCACCATAGAAAGCTCATGAAAAATAGTCCTACCTGCCCAGCTGGTGTGGCTCAGCAGTTAAGCATCAACCTAGGAACCAAGAGATCGCTGGTTCGATTCCCAGACAGGGCACATGCTCAGGTTTCGGGCTTGATCCCCAGTGGGGGTGGTGCAGAAGGCAGCCAATCGATGACTTCCTTTCATTGATGTTCCTATCTTTCTCTCCCTTTCCTTTCCTCTCTCTCTAAAAATCAATAAAAATATTTAAAGAAAAGTCCTACCCAATTTGTATTACCCCTTTTCTGATAGTGATAAAAATCCTAATCCTAGGTGTTCTCCCTAGCTTTCTCCCTCACCATGTTTCTCTTTTTCTATTATAAAAGGAAAATTCTTAGGAACAGCTGGCTGGTGTGGCTCAGAAGTTGAGCATTGACCCATGAACCAGGAGGAGGTCGCAGTTGGATTCCCAGTCAGCGCACATGCTTGGGCTGCTGGCTCAACTCCCAGTAGGGGGCGTGTAGGCAGTAGCCCATCTATGATTCTCTCTCATCATTGATGTTTCTATCTCTCTCTCTCCCTCTCCCTTCTTCTCTCTGAAATATATCCTATATAATAAAGAGGGAATATGCAAATTGACCATCACTCTGATCAATTTGCACCCACAGCTGAGGCTAAGTTCCCATAATGAGCCTTAAGGAGCAATCAGCAGGGACCTGAGGCTGCGCGCCTACCCACCTCCTGCATGGGGCTTGACAGGAGACCTCAGGCTGCTCCCCCTGCCCTGGCACCAGGCCAGAGGAACTCAGGCTGCACCCTCTTCCCTGGTGCCAGGCCAGGGGACCTCGGGCCATGCCCCCCGCCCTGGCCCCAGGCCAGGGGACCTTAGGCTGTGCCCCCCCACAGGACTTGACAGGGGCCCTCAGGGTGTGCCCTCCACCCTGGTGCTGGGCCAGAGGACCTCAGACCATGCCCCCACCCCAGCACCAGGCCAGGGGACCTCAGGCTGTGCTCCCTGCCCTGGCGCGAGGCTGGGGGATCACAGGCCACTCCCTCTGCCCAGCAGGGCTTGATGGGGGACCTCAGGCCATGTCCCCCTGCCCTGGCACCCAGGGGACCTGAGGCTGCACCCCCTGACCTGGCAGGGCTTGACAGGGTGGGACCGGCCAGGTCTGGATCTAGCCCAATGAAGAGGGGCCGTCCAGGTTTGGCTCTCGAGTGATTTTGAGGTGCCCGTGGGTGGGTGAAGACTTCACTCTGGGTTCCATGGTGCACCCCAGACTCTGACAGGAGGAAGATTTTCATATACATTTTACTAATTTTCTTTAATCTCTGACATTTCTATTATAGAGAAAGGGCAAATAGCAATATTAAAATATTTCCTCTAATTAATCCCCTTTTAATTGCACTGGGCCACTAGTGTGTGTGTGTGTGTGTGTGTGTGTGTGTGTGTGTGTGTGTGTAAAAAGTCTTGGGAACAAAACACTAGAACACTCAGAAAGCAATCAATTTTTAAATTTGAAAAAGAATGACTCCAAGTTAAAGTAACTGCTGTTTTGAATATTATCAGGGCCCAGGGCAGCCTGCCCCCAAATATTCCACAATGGCACATTGATTATTTCAAACTAAAATCACTTGAGAAGTAGCAATTGTGGGAAGAATTCTCTGTCTTCTGTCCCCCTAAAGCAGAAAATAAATCTCCTAACAGGTGTCCTCCCAGCTCATGAAGGTCTGAGACACCCTTATCACAAGAGCTATACTATTCAGAGTCTGAAAAGTGTGTGTAAACAAACTTTGTAACACCCTCAGTAATTTACTGCCCAAGCCCAAACTTTATTCAGATTCCTCACTAATGAGCACCCAAACCTGCTTAGATTCCTTTCTAACGAGTGCTAACTTGCTTTGTCCTGTCAATTTCTCATAAATTTATAGTTTCTTTGTGTAAGAAGCATAAAAATATGCCTTGTTTTATGCTCTCCTTGAGCCTCATTTTTTATGTGAGCATCATATTGTGGTTCTCATGTGTGCACGTTTTAAGTTGGTTTTTATTTTCCTGTTAATTTAGTCTTGTATCAATTTTATTATTTTATAACTAGTTCAACCAGAGGTAAAGAAGAGGTAAAGAAAGGTATAGAGGGGAATTAAACTCAAGCCTAAAGCATCCAGATGAGCTTTTGCCTGGATCTTCCTGGAAATGGGCCCTGCTGCTCTCCCTGCCAGGAGACAGCGTGCCCTAAGGTGGGTCCTGAAGGTCCACCCAGTGTCCATGGAGGATTCTTGAAGATTAAAATCCTCAGTTTAACCGATGGCTAAGAGTCTGCCTGGTTGGATGTTGCTTTTCTTGCTACTTGCATGAATTCCTGTGGTAGGATACTATTAGGTCAATTTAGCTAAACTGGATTAACTTGAGTCCATGAGACAGTTTGCATGAGATTAGACAGGCACAAATGAAGCAACAACAATAAATCTTTTATGCTCAGGAGATTGGTGCAGACCATGAAGCACTGCTGATGCTCCAACATTGGACCCTCACCCCATTGGGGTGTAGCCAGCCTAGGTGATGGACTGAGGGCCATTATCAGGCTTCCCACAGCCCCTTCAGGTTTTGGGTCCCTACTGGGGTGCCTGGGAAGCCTGAGTGAAGAGCTGAGGGGTGTTTTCAGACTGCCCACAGCCCCTTCAGGTACTGGGATACCTGGCCAGCCTGGGTGAGGAGCTGATGGCTGTTTTCAGGCTGGCCACAGTCTCTTCAGGGTTCAGGTCCCTACTGGGGTACTTGGCCAGCCTGAGTGATGGGCTAATGGTTGTTTGCAGGCTGGCCAAGCCCCCCAGTGGGATCCCTCACCCCATTGGGGTGTGGTCAGCTTGGGTGTGGGTCTGAGGACTGTTTTCAGGCTTTCAGGTTGCCCACAGCTCCCACTGACCCAATGTCCCAGCAAGGCTGGCTGGAAGCAGGTTTCTGGGGTTTATTTATCTTCTATAATTGATACTGTTCCTTTAAGCTGAGGCCTAGGCAGGTAAGGAAGCTTCCTGTTGGCTTCAGCTCCGTGGCTTCTATAATTGAAAGAATGTTGCCTTAGTGACTCTAGGCAGGCGGTTTCCTCCATCACTGGTGCAAGGGAAGCCTGCTGTTTGCTTCAGCTCCAAAGCTTCTATAATTGCAACAATGTTGCCTGGAACACAGAGAGGCCCAGCCAGCCTAGGCAGACAGTTTACTCCTGCTGCAATGGAAGCCTCTGTTTACTCTAGCTTCATGACTGCCGGCCTCCATCTTGGCTGGGTTAATTTGCATACAGTCGCTTTGATTGGATGGTGGGTGTGGCTTAGGCATCCCATAGAAATGGTCAATTTTAATATTACTCTTTTATTAGATTAGATGAGAAAAAGGTTGGATGCTTAGTATTAGGGATATTAGGAATGGTTACTGACACATTCATTCCTTGTGGAAGTTATGAATATATAACATCAGTGCCTGATATAATGATTGGTCTCCGTCCTGAACAGGGCCCATGAGAATCCTTTTTCATGGGCTGGGATGGTAGGGAAGGGACAGAGATTTGTCCAAAAGGATAAAGATGTTTCTGTTTTTATAGAGTCCAGCTATATTTGCTAAGTAGGCCTGGATGTCTGCTTTTGCAATTTTGTGGTGAGAACTTATAGGAAATCAAGCCAACAAATTTTAACATAGAACTAAGAGATAAAAAAAAGAGAGAGAGAACATTCCTGTTAGCATCATCTGAGCAACCGCAAATGCATCCTATTTCAGATTATACCCTTGCATTTTGAAAATTCATAAGCAAATGATTCTCTCTTTTTTTTTTTTTTTTTTTTTGCTTTAACTAGTTTAAGTTTGGTTTTGCTAATTGCAACCTAAAGAGTTCTGATGTATGTATATTATTTTTCAAGATGGCTCTGCTGAAATGAAAATACAGTGTTTGGCAAAAGTAGGTTTACAGTTGCAAATACATGAAACACTGAGTTTATTCCTGTATTATTATTTATTTATTATTGTATTATTTTCCATACAAGCAACTGTAAACCTACTGTTACACTACTCTGCATATCCCTTAAGATGAGTACTAAGAATCCATTGGTTGTGTCAGTTTATCACAGTAGTTGCCTAATTGTGTTCCATAGTGCTGCCTCCAGTTGGAGGCCAAGTGGATATGGCTGCAGGTCTTACCCCCTTTGAGCCAAACAGCTCTACTTCTACTGTTTCATGCATCAGGCTTCTGCATGAAATGCTATTTGAGTAAAGGATTCCACTATTGGAAGTATTTGAAAACCATTAACTTGTCAGATTTAACAGAAGACAGAGAAATAAAAGGCAATGGGATACAGAACAATTTGTTTTCCAAGGGAAATTTCGCAGACTTTCTGCCTGGAATAAACAGGGCAGTACTGGCTTAGGCCATCAGAGAGCAGTCTAGAGACACAGGAGAGCTAGGGTGATTACAAAAGGTAGGCCGGAGGGCATGGAGCAAAGGGTTGGCTCAGAGGATCTGTCTGCATTTTCCCCCCTTAATTTTATTTTATTTTATTTTTTAGCCCTCCGTCCCTATGGCGATTGTCTGAATTCTACTGCAATGAAAACAGATACCAGAGTATTTTCCACTGCTTTTGCTGTTAGTCATGCCTAAGTCCATTTCATGCCACGACCCATATTGAATAATTAACCACCCTGGCTTGTTCTAATAATGGGGACCACAGAATCGATCTCTCAGCTGTTCTAACCTAAGCTCCAAATACTCATGCTGAAGCCAAGGTTTTAAGACTTCCTATAAATCCAGGCAACTTTTTCCCTGGCTATTCTTCACAGTTTTGGAAATGTGAATTCAGCTGGAATGATTCTACATAAGCGAATAAAAGTCTGTGATGAGAACACGAATCTCCCAGTCACCTGGCTCTCCCTGTGTCACAAGGTCTTCTAGCGGAACCAACATTCTTGGTCTAACTACTGACAGGAGTACGATGCTTTCCGTTGGCCCCCCAAATCTCCGTGAGTCATTTCCTCATTGGGACCTTTTGCTGAAATGCTCCATAGCTTCAAAGTTCGATCTATTCTTGCTGCTTCATACGCCGTCTTAGGATCTGGTTTTCTTTTCAAAAGCTTTTTATGTTCTCTCTTCTCAAAATCATTTCCACTTTGCCAAGTGATACATTTTTGAATAACAGTAAGAGCATTCTAGAAGTAAATTATGAATCTAAAGTTGGCTCCATCGAAATAGGAGCAGATGAAAAAAAAATGTATGGGCATAATTCAAAGGACCTGAGCCAAGGAGAGCGGAAAGCAACTGAACTTCTAGAACTCCATTGTTCAGAGAGGACCACCTGCTTCAGGATCATTTTACTACTGGTAGGAAATGCAAAGTTCTGAGTCCAACATCCAACTTTTAAAATCAGAAGTGCTGAGATCAGGGCCTAGGCATCCACATTGTAGCGCCCTCGCCAGGGGGCAGTGCTGCATGCTGACATTTGAGAACCTCTGCCCTAATGCTGGGCCTATACCTGCTGAACCAGATTTTTCTTAAAATAAAAAATAATAATAATGTAAAAAAGAGATTTTGAGATTTTTAGATGATACCCGTTTCAGGGTAGACTGCAACAACTGCTAAGGTTAGATATCAGGTAGACAAGAAGGCTGTAGCGATTGCCACTGTTTATCCAGGAGGTGATTGAAGAGGGCTGATATTAGGTCAAGGAGGATAATGGAAGCTGAAGTACTTAAAAATACAAGAGAAAATGAACTTTTGAGCCAATGGAGAGAATCTGTCACACGTAAAGATATCTAGGTTTTTAAGAATAGCATGTTATATTATTCTAAGGACATTGCATTAAATACTTTATTCAGTAGTCTCTCTGTGTCATTAAGATGCTAGAATCTTGAAACAATGAATGATGACTTTTAAAAATAGATTATGCCACCCCAGCCAGTGTGGCTCAGTGGATAGAGTGTCAGCCTGAGGACTGAAGGATCCCGGGTTCAATTCTGGCCAATGGTACATACCTGGGTTGCGGGCTCGATCACTGGTGTGGGGTGTGTAGGAGGCAGCTGATCAATGATTCTCTCTCATCATTGATGTTTCTAGCTCTCTCTCCCTCTCCCTTTCTCTCTAAAATCAATAAAACATTTTTTTTAAAGAGTGTATTCATAGCTACCTAAGTGAAAATATTCTTGTCCATTGGAGTGCAAGTGTCTTATCTCATGAGCAGGTTTGGCCCTCTCTCAGTGGAAGCACTCTTTATGAGATCATCTGAATTCCTTTTTCAACTGATCTCTGTGTTCACTAAAGAAACATTCTGATTATAATCTTGCT